>FXXK01001396.1:31752-89413 GCA_900184695.1 Betula pendula
CCAATTATTTAAGGCCCATAAGTGCCGGCCAATTGTTTAACCAAGATCTATCTATGTCGCTATATATCTTCACACCTTGTTCAATCATTTGAACCTTGTAAAAATGGTGCTTAAAAAGAAAAAAAAAAAAAAAAAAAAAAATACTTTCTTTCAAATTGAGTTAAAACTATTAAATTAATATTTGAATTTTGAAAATATGCATTTTTAAAATACATGTAATAATTATATACTTTAAGGACCGATGCAACACGCTGTATTAATCTTATTAAAAATGCATGTATGAATTGCATGCTCTAATAACATATTAATTTAATAAATTAAATGGAAATAAGTTTATTCCAATCCACTTTAAACAAAAACTCCCTAAAAATAAACTTTTTTTTTTTTTGTGAAAATGGTAAACAAAAGGTTTTTAACAAAATTTGGTGATGAATAGACTTGAAAGTGATAAGCTTCTCTTATATTCTTCATATATATCCATTACGAATAATTTTTAGTCAAAAATATGAGGAGGATCTACAATCCTGAATATATTATCAGCAGAATATGGTTCACAGTTCACGTTGTTCTAAATAATTTTGTTCACATCTCATTCTGATGGTCCAAAGTTTGTAAACGAGTGAACAAAAAAATGGCGTCAACTTGTCCTAATAAATAATTCCCCCACGTGATTCATGTTCCCTAGAAAAAGCTTAGAATTGGCTGGAGCCAATTGGCCCCCGTTGGCCCCACCAATCTTGTTCAAATCAATAGTTTCAAATAAAGTCGCCAGTAGAAAAGCTTAGACTTGGCTGTGGTCATTGTTTATCTTTTTTTTTTTTTTTTATTTCTCAATTGAATA
Source organism: Betula pendula (assembly GCA_900184695.1). Lineage (NCBI taxonomy): Eukaryota > Viridiplantae > Streptophyta > Magnoliopsida > Fagales > Betulaceae > Betula > Betula pendula. The sequence goes on from FXXK01001396.1 coordinate 32,594, forward strand.
AGGAAAGGTTTATTACTTCTTAGTATTCCCTTGTTAATTTGAATAACAATTCTACTATTAATGGTAGGTATGATTTTTTTATTTCCTTAAAGTTGACCATGCTTTTAAAATTATTATTTGATTTAATTTTAAAGGGTTTGTTTAAGTGGTAAGGTGTTTGGTCTTGGTGACATCTCTATCAGATTTAAGGTTTATATTTCTTTAAGTGCCCACAATTTTTTAGGATTATGTCCACTGACAAAGTCGAAGTCTTACCTGATTATGTGGAAGAGCCTTTTGTACGAGTTTGGGATTTGCCCTACATGAGTGAGTACACAAAATAACCCTCCTTTGGAGAAAGTTCTCCGTCGAACAAAAAAAAAAAAAAACTATTTGATTTTGGATATCACTATTGAATTTAATCAAACTGTAATTTTTAAAATTATATCAATTTTAAGAGAATAAAAATATAATACAAATATGGTCTCTAACATTATTCTAATTCTAAATCACTTTATCTCTGTTTTACCCCATAATCTTAAGTGGCGTGGTGTTCACAACTAAAAAAATTAATTTTTTTGCACCAAATGCTGTGAAGACCATGCCAAAATTAGAGGATGCGAGAAAATAAGAGGTGATGTTTAGTATTACTCTTTAATTAATTATTACATTTTTTTTAAAGTGTATAGAATGAATTTGATTTAGGTGCTATAAAAATAATTAAGATAAATTTTATGTAGTTTTATTTAAGAGTACATTTTTAATTCTACGTTCTCTTTTCCTTATAGAACATTTGAAATTAAATCTTCATCATTAAAAAATTAGAATTTTTTTTTCTCTCTCTCTATATATTTAGTTTTTTTTTAATGGTATATATATATATATTTACTCAATATAAAAGAACCATGTCATTATTATGAAAAATTATGGCCTCAATAGGTGATGGTTTTTCTAAACATTTTTTCTCAAACACAATAACAAACAATTTTTTTAAACATAGATCATACCAAAAAAACACTTATCCTTATATTACATAAAAACACGTAAAATAAAACACTTTTTAAAATAATTGTCAAACATATATATATATATATAAAAATTCAAAAAGTAGTTTTTCTATTGAATATTTTTTTTCGTATTTCAGGGGTAAAAACTACTAAAAACTGTAATTCAACCTTCCTTTTAAGGAACATAAAAAAAAAAGAAAAGGGAGGCAGAAAAGGAGAAAGAAGAGAGGGGGAGTTGCTTTGTTAAGGCTTTGTCTCACGCGGACGAGAAGGTGTGGATGTTGGTGAGCCACCCACTGTGCCAGCTGGCTGTTGGAGAGAGGTCCCCAGCCCCAGATCTCCCCCCTCTCGCTATGCACGTGACTCACCACCTCACTCTCCCCCCAGCTCTTTCTCTCTCTCTCTGAAAAAACAAAAGAAAAGCCCATCGCTTTCCTCAGCGATCAATTATATCAATCAAAAACCCCATAACTCAAATCCATCTCTCTCTCTCTCTCATTTCCTCGTTTACATCAATCACTCTCTCTCTCTCTCTCTTCATTTCTATACATAGATATTTGTGTTTGGTTGTAGGAAAGTAGGGGATGAGGATTTGGAAGCGGAGCGATTGAGATTCGAATGTTGGTGTATGAGAAAGGAGGGTAGGATTCAAATGCACGGATCTGCTGGTGGTAAAGCTTTTCCTTTTTGGATTCTAATATGAATTTTTATTCGAATTTAGTTCTGTTTCTGAATCCTGAGTTGATTTTGATATACAAGTGGTTTGATTGGTGGAAATATTGTGATGGTGTGGAATTGTTTTTCTAAGTGTTTGTAATGGAATGGGGTTGCGTTTTTTGAGATAGGGTTTAAGCGAAAGTTGGGCTTGGAAGTGTGTTTTGGGAATGTGTATGTGATCTGAAAGGGACTGAGGTGAAGTATTGTGTCATTAGGTTTTTCTGGAGTAGTTGGCGTCTTCCAGAGATCTTGGAATTTGATTTAAAATTGCTTTATCTGTTATTTGTTTGCAATGCCTTTGGTTTTTCTTTCAGGATTAGAAATTTGAAGTCTGGGAGAGACTGGAGCTGGGAATTATACCCTTCTGTAAGAGATATAGTTGAATTTAAACGGTTATCTGGTTCTTTGTTAAGGATTGAGTGGTGTAATCGTGATTAGAAGGTTCATAATTTGTATTAAGATTGTTAAGGTTTTGGACATATAAGAATTCTTGGTTGGTTTTCCAATGACCACACGAAGTAATCTGTTATTCAATGATCATGTTCTTGGAAATAGTAGCTTTTCTTTGAAAGTACACTTTTTTTGTTTTAAATTTTTTGGTGAAAAATGAAAGACAATGTTGAAGGTTATGCGAAAGAATTCTTATGTTAGGGAATTGATTGTAGGGTTTATTGTTGATGTATGCTTAACTGGAGTTTTAGATCATTGAAGTTTAACACGTTTAGATATGTTTAAAATAATTTCGATTTACCACACTATGTTCTCTTGTGTGGTTATGTAGCATGGACATTTTTGTCAGGGCTAATCCCCCCCGGCCGCCTCCCCCCCCTCCCCCTTAATTTTGCCATGTGCTTCTTGTTAGAATGCCTGGGTGAATGATTTCTTAGTTGCCCAGGCAGTTTGACTGATTTACATCATTGCACGTCATGGAAACGCCGAGTTAACATTTACAGAAAGGTATTTTTGGAATTCCAATTCTAGGAAACATTGGGTATACATTGGCCATTGCTAGTATCTGTTTTTAGCTTGTATGACAAATATATGTTAGGTAGGTTGCAAAGATTGTGCACTTGTGGATATGTAAATAACTCATCTTATCTCATTTCCATTTTTGTTCAGTTCATTACAAATTACAATAAGATAACCTGAATTTGTGTTTAGTTATATGTATTAAACTCTTTTTACTGACAATAAAATATTGTTTCAACATGTATGTATTAAATGACATTTTCAATAGCCATATAGTTGTTTCTTACATAACCAATATGAATAGGAATTAAAAATGTGTACTAAATTCATATTACTGGTAGAAAACTATATATATCTCAATAATTATTTATTCTTCTATTACTATGTTTGTCCTTTGAAATTATGGACTTAACTTAAAACATAAGCATTTGTTCAAATAGCTTTTCTTCCTTGATATAAGTATTTTCCAATTGTATGATTTCTCTAAGACATGTGATATCTTTGTTGAGATATTGAATCTGTTTTGAGATACTGGAGATAATGACAAGCAGTATATAGGTTTGGCTTTGGAAACTGCTTGTACTTTTCTCTAGCCAATATATTGAACTTTTGTTTATTTCTACGTTTTATTTTGTTAAATTATGAGCTTTAATGTTTGCATAGTGGAAATCTGCGTCCTTTAAGGTAGAGTTAAATTAATTATTTCCTCATAGATATTATGTTAGTTAGGTATTGGCAGCATCGTTTTGTACTAAAGGTTGTGATTGGGGAGGTTTTGTGAGACTCTCGTATTGGTCTGTGGAAGGTGTTATAGCTTGGCATTGGAATTTATTTCCTGAAGCTGATTGGTCCACAGTTATGAATCGGGTTATTTTCATTTCTTAGAGTCCTTGGAGATACTCATATTTGTAGAATCAGTTCTTGTACATTACTGAAGTGGCTTTTCTTGGTTTTTGGTGATCCTTGAGTTTGAAGAGGGTCACTAACTTTATAGAAATTATGTGGACAAGTATATTGTATGTTGCTCTTAGTTTTAGTTCTCTTGGTTTGTGCTTTCTGCTCTTGTCCTTTTGTCTGGAAGGACACCTTGTTTCTGATATTCTTCTAAATCATTTGCTTGTTTAAGATTTCATTTTTTTATTTTTTATTTTCCTTTGGTCTGGGTTTTGCAGGTCATATGGCCTCCAGCTTGAAGAATTCAGAAAAATTGAAGTTTGTAATCCTATGTTATTTTAGTCTAAGAACTACTCTTAGATTGAAAATGCCTTGTATGGGGTAAGAAGTGGGAGCGAAATGGTTTTAGATTCCAAATATTTAAAGACATGGAGGAGACGAGAGATGGTACTGGGCCAGCAGAGCAAGGGCCTTCAAATGCTTCATGGTGGTCTTCAGATTTCATGGAAAGATTTGGGTCTGTTTCTTTGGGCTCTCAAGAAGAGGCCATAAGTAATACAGAATCGCCTAGAAGTTTTGAGGAAGATCGGTTGTCACCTCAGAGAGCATCTCAAATTCTATGGCGTACGGGAATGCTTTCTGAACCGATCCCAAATGGTTTCTATTCTGTCATTCCGGTGAGTTTGAAGTCCAATTTTGCTGGTGCAGATAATTTATTTATTTTTTGTTGATATAATTGCTTCCAGATTAATTCTTTGTCTGACTTTTGCTGGAACTTGAGGTGTCCGGGAGATGTAATAGTGACATGATAGTAAAGGGATGGAGTTCCCCTTGCAGTTTTTTTTTTTTGTTTTGTTTTGTTAAAACCTTTGGATGCTAAAGGTTTTTTTTTTTTTTTTTTTTTTTTTTTTTTTATGTTTGTGAATTGGTTTTTGTTAATTCTTTTTACTGTTCTATACGAAGGGGCTCTTGTTACTCGTTGAAAGTGTTGTTGTTCTGGCTGTTTCATATTTGATTTTATTGTGATCTTGGAAACTAAATCTTATTGAATGTTTGGCTGCATCTCATATATTGTTTTTTTTTTCCCCCTTCTGTCACAAATCTACTGGGAAGCCTTGCTTGAATATGTAAATGGATCTCCCACTTGTTTGTGTTTGTAAACAACATACAAACTGGGCTCATTCACGCGATTTTGAATCAGATTCTCTGATTTTGCACCAGATCTCAAATATTATTGTTAAAGAGATTGTGCAATTTCCAAATAAAAAGGAAAGAAAGGCAGGGTTTGAAGAGCTGATGCAAGGACAAGATCCCACTTCCAATCAAGTTTAAGATGTTATTAGTGGTTGTATACTTTCTGTGTACTTAGGGGTGCCTTACACTTTTTCTGATTTTTTTAATGAGATTGGCTTAGTACTTATAAAAAAAAAAAAAAATATTGTTAGTGGTAATAGGAGATTTTGGAAAGGTATTTCTCTTTGTTGATTTCTCTGTCTAGATGATATCAAGTGGGTTTTAAACTGATATGGGATGAATTGTGGCAACAATAAGTTGTGGCTTTGTATGAGTTATGGCATATGCTAAAGTAAATTTGGTTATTGAGCAGCTTGTAATCTCTAAACGATTTGCACTAGAATGTGCTGACCAAGGAGTGGAGGTCAATGCAGCAATAGGGACCCCAATAAAGTAAGTACTGTGGGAGGAAACTAGAACAGTGTTAACTCTAAATGAAGTTAGGTATTTTCTGCAGAAATGATTTAGTGTATTACTGAATTTTTGTCCATAAACATAGAAGTTCATTGCTGGGCCAAATTGTGGAATATCTAGTTTTGAAGGAGGATTAGTTAACTTTATTTGGGTGAGTTTTTTGTTGAGCAGGTGTTTTATTCTAGTTCAAGTTGATGTGTCAAGTTTTGATGAAAATTCCATTGAATGGTGCCTACGTGCTACGTCAGATTGCGATTCCCATGTGCTTCATGTGGTGTTTTGGCGAGAAAATAATGCCTAGACCTTTGAATGCAGGAATTATTAGTATTTTAATTGAGGTCACAGTTTGAGTGGTTCTCATCTACCAGTTGTTTATTTTGATCTGGGATGTTTTAGACATTTTTAATTTTAGGTCTTAATAATATGTATTTTTTTCTTTCCATTTCTATTATTTACCTTCCAAATACTAGGGTGTCCTTTTGTTCTTTTGATAGCATTTTTTAATTACTTATTAAAAAAATATTTAATCGTGCCTCCCAACTTTAATTAATAATTACCTCCTCAACGGATGGCCAGAAGATTATTCTAGAGCTCATACCTATGATTCAAATTTATCCTAGAACCTGGTTATTCCATTTTTAGTCAAAGCTGACTTGATAATCCTCACATGTAATTAACTCTAGCAATAAGATGTTGTAACCCACTTAGGCAGTGGCTGCCTAAGTGGCGGAGCCAGAAATTGACTATTGTAGGGGCCAAATTAAAAATATGATAAACGCAATTTAAAATTGAAAATGAATGTTTTTCAGCTTCAAACCTTAGTGTTCCACAGCTAAAGTTTTAGTAGGATGTTCTTAAGCTTCAAACCTTAGAGATTTAAGAGGATGAACTTTGAGATTTGAAGTTTCGTCATTAAAATCCAACGGTGTGTTACTTTTTTTTTTTTGAGTCAATAGTTTTTAATTTTGACGTTATTCATGAACCTAAATTCATAGAATAGAAACTAACATACAATATATATATATATGGGATGAAGTGTTTACTTTTTTGATTTGATTATGAACACTTCCCAACTTTTTTGTTTATACATATATCTCTCAAATTTTCTATTAAATAATTTTATATGAATTATAATATTCTCTAAGTAGCAAATAGTGCTTGATGCAACCAAAACAATATATTGTTTTTGCCTTATCTCCTCACTAGAGTAAAGAAGATGGTTCACCAAGAGTTCAATTAAAAGCTTTAAAGCGATTAAAAAAAAAAGAAAGACACTGATTGTCAAAAGACCAAGCGAGCCTCTCTTATTGTTATTATTATTTTAAATTTTTTAACAATGACGAGTATGTAGGTGCCATTTTCAAAATTTTCCTTAGAAATAAAAGTCTTTTTAAAAGGCTGGCCCCCATTGGCCCTAATGTGGCTTCGCCACTGCACTTAGGTGGGATTAGCACTAGCTAATGATCCTTTAGAAAGACATCTTTGAACCTTGCACCATTGTTTGTTTGTTGATGTATGCTCGAACTTGTAATAATGCTTATTGGTCCAGTGCTTGATGTGTCTGATTTAGCTGGTTTTCCACTCAATGCCTAGTCTAACTAAATTGGTTGTATAAAATTACGTACAGGAGAAAAGGCTGAAGGAGCTTTTTGATGCTATTCCTACTATGGATGAGCTACATGCTTTGGAGGGAGAGGGTTTCAGAGCTGATATCATTCTTGTGGATAGCGAGAAAGATAAAAAGCTATCTATGCTGAAGCAGCTGATTGTGGCACTGGTTAAAGGGCTGAACTCAAATCCAGCTGCAATGGTAAAAAAGATTGCCGGATTGGTGAGAATTTTCTCGACCCTTGTGCTAAGAAGTTGTTTTGAGTGTCATGCATTTTCATAAATACTTTAATGTTATGTTTTTTTTGAAGGGCTAACAAGTGTCAAACAATTTGATGTTATCCAATTGATGTTTTTGATGACAGGAACCAAGATGTAATGCCAAGTACTGTTGCTTGGTTCTGGATGTGTGCTACTTATCTCTTTTTTTATTCCAAATAAGGCATTTTGTTTATATTTGCTGATACACTTGCATATGTTGTTCTTCATGCATGCGCCTCAAGGCGTGGACCTCTTATGGAACATGTTCTACTTGTTAAGAACCATATCTGATGATGAGATAAAAAAGATTTGGGGGTGTTCTGATTATAACTAGTTTCGCTGTTCAGATTGTGATATAATATAATATACTAATTAAGTAAATGAGTTTTGTTGCTCAGCCATCTTTGGGATCACCATTTACCATAAGCATATTTATCTCTTTGCTTGGATATATTACTGCTGATTGCAAAAATTTCAGCTGATAGTAAGCGGTAAAAGTCAACCATTATTATGTGAAAATATGACTAATATTTCATTTCACTAAATAAAGCTATATTGACTCCTATTCCAACTCAGGTCTCTGATTTTTATAAACGGCCAAATTTGGAAAGTCCAGCAAAAGCTGCACTAGAAGAAACCTCCCACATGTTTGAGAATCAAGGTGTTCAGATGCTGGGGCAAATAAGGCATGGTTCATGCCGTCCCAGAGCAATCTTATTTAAAGTTCTAGCAGATACTGTAGGTCTTGAAAGTAGGCTCATGGTGGTAAGCTTTTAACTTCTTTTGGTTAGTTAACCTGTTTGCTTCTTTTTTTTTTTTTGAAAAGTCCACATACTTGCCTCAAATTACTACCTAATTGATAATGTCTCCCCTAAACTTTCAATTTGGATAATGTTCCTCCCAAACTACCAAAAATTGTTAATGTCTCCCAATGATGAAAATATTCTTAATAAAATAAAAAAAAATTCTAAAAAACTAAAAAACTAATAAAAAAAAAAAACAGAAAAAACAGGGGTGGCCAAATTTAATTAATTTATTTTTTCAATTTACAGGGGATATTTTTGTCTTATTGAAAATTGTTTAGGTTATTTTTGTCTTTTTGCTAGCCTTAAGGAGGACATTCACAATTTTTTAGTAGTTTTGGGGGGGGGGAGGGACATTGTCTCAATTGAAAGTTTGAAGGGGACATTGTCAATTAAGTGGTAGATTGAGAGGAGTATGTGGACTTTTCCTCTTTTTTTTTTTTTTTCTGTTTTTTTTTTCTCTTGTAAACAGTTATCAGCTAGAATTTTTAGTTGAATACAAGAAAACGTTTAATTGCTGATTGTCATTTCTAATATCTGGAATGCTGTTTCTGTTTACTCTCTTCAGGGTTTGCCTAATGAAGGGGTCATTGAGTGTGTAGACTCATATAAGCATATGTCTGTGATAGTTGTGTCGAATTCTATGGAATTATTAGTCGATCTTATGCGGTTTCCTGGCCAGCTGCTGCCCCGATCAACCAAGGCAATTTTTATGACCCATATTTCAGCAGCAGGGGAGAGTGATTCTGCAGAAAATGACTCCTGCGATTCACCACTAGAACCAAATAGTCCTCTTTATGGGTTTCCTGAGAGATTAGAGCCTGACAGGTTAGCTGATGGTGTTTGATTTTTAAATTTTGACCCTGCATAATGATTACATGATGTTCTGGTCAATACATGCTCTCTAAAGGGTGGTTAGGTCACTATTATTCTTGTTGCTTGTGCCACAGTGCTGACAAAGAAGATAGCCTTCAGTTCCATAGGAAATTTGAAGCATCATCAAATGTATCTGGTCCTTCATTGCGAAATATGATGCTGCGATCGAGTACCACTATTGAAAGGAAATTGAGGTAATATTCATTGCCTTATCTCAGCTAGTTCCATTTTGATTCATGGCTTTCGCAATGACTTTTGATATATATATATATATATTTTAAATTATTTTTCAAAATCTATTATTTTTGTTAACTTTTTGATTGAAAACCTTTTAGTGTATACCATGAGATGTTTTTCATCAAATCTTTTTGGTCAATTCTATCAGTTTTTCACATAGTGAACCCAACATTGCAAATACATGTTGGCGACGTAACCGGAAAAAGGCCATTGCTGAACAGCGAACAGCTAGTTCCAGGTTTTTCTTAATTCCTCTTTCTTGGATTGATTGTTTTGTTTTTTTTTTTTTTTTAACAACTTCAGTTTCATTAGGGATGCAAACTTTCCATTTCCCTTTGGCTGACCTGATGGTTGAGTTCTTGATAGAGCTGTATGATGTTAGGGTTTAAGGGTAGGGGTTGATGAACTTGATTGGAGCTTATCTTGACGTTAAGGGCATATTTGGTATGCGGAATGACTATTCCCTTGGGAAAAAGAATAGCTATTACTAGGAATAAAGCAAATTGGAATGGAATAAGTAATCCTATTAACAATTTTGGTTATCACACTGTTATAGAAACCTTAATATGTATTTTCTGTCAAAAAATTAATTAAGAGCATAGATACATTAGGAAGAAACTCAGCCATCATGCACCACCCCACTACTGGCGAACCCAACCCTACCTCTGGCAACAGCTTGGACCCCTGCAAAAAAAGAAAGAAAAAAAAGTCAAAATCAAAAGAAATTATTTATCCTGCTCCCCCACTACATATTCTAGTGAGTGAAATTGGGAATCTACTGAGCGCCCCAATCGTTGATGCCCCATCATCAACATCATCATCAGTGGATCCGCCCATCGTCAAACAATAGCCGTCCATTCCGATTCCTTTGCTGCTGCTCCACCACCACCACGTTCTCAAGCTCCGCCGCAGCAGTGAAGAACACGTCGTCCTTGAACCTTCACACCACCTCGAGAAACTCACCAAGTGAGGCCGACTTTGCTCTGTTGTCCCTGCACATCCACCACCACTTCCACCGAGTGAGAGAGGCCGCTGGAGCGTTGTTGTTCTTGGTCTTCTAGGACACGGACACCGAGGACATAGACGCTTGCAGGTCACGGTGTTGAGATGGGGCTCTAAAGGTAATAGCGGGGAAGCTTACGGTGTGGTAGACTGTAGAAGAGGAGGAGCCAGCAAACAAGTTTTTTCTTTCAATTTTTCATTTTATGGGGTCCTAGAATAGCTATTCCCCCAAAATGAGGAATATCTATTCCTCTAAACAAGGTGAGGAATAGCTATTCCTCAGCAATAGTTATTCCTAGTAATGGTGATGCGACCAAATAATGGAATAGCCATTCCATTCTAGGGTCTATTCTGTATACCTAAAGTACCATAAGTATTTCTATACAACTTTGAGTGTATCAAAAAAGTGTCTGTCCATTAAGAGGGAACAAATATATCGTAACTGGTGTTGTCATGTGAATGGGATGATGACTCAGTTGACTGCCTTTTGATAGATATCCTAGTGGCTGGGGAGCTGATGGATCATGAATACTAGTTGGATTTGGTGTTATAAACGATTATTCTTGAGAGAAAAAAGAGAATCTGTTCCTTTTGAAGGAACACTTTTGTGTTAGTCCTATAGAAATTAGGTGGAAATTTTTGTGTGACTCCTACTAAATTTAGGTGGATACTAAGCTACTGCCTACACAAAATTTATTTGTTAAACTTACAATTTTGAATTAAAATAGTCAAACTATACTGCCCCCCCTCCCAACGTGGAAAAAGAAAATTTGTGTGGGCTATATTTTGTTATCCTTGATGGTCAAGATTCAGCTTTATTGGTCTCATGAAACGTGATATGCTCACACAGACACGTACAAAAGTGCTTGGACACTAGTGGTGGCAACTTTCTAAACATAGACACACCCAAAAACTCATTCATGCTCCACATGATCCGGCAATTGTTGTGTCTTGATTTTATTGTGGAGGACAGATATAGGTGGACAGATACAATAACATTTCAATTAACTAAAAGGTTCAGACTTTTTTTTTACTGAAAAAAAAGTCTACCTTTTAGTTAATTGTAATGTTACAGTTTGATGTTTGCAGTGTTTAAGTATTGTTTTTGAAATGCTTTTGGCTTTTCAGTCCAGAGCATCCTTCGTTTCGAGCACGTGGACGGTCTATGCTTAGTGGTGATACAAAATCCTTCAGAGATTTTTCTGATGACGTGGCTTCATCAAGGTTCTTACCTCTATGATCTCACTTAAGTATATGCATAATGATCATTAGCAATGCTCCTGATGAAATTCCTGTGTTGCACTTATTATTACTTAGAGCCTGAAGGTTCATTTTGTGTTTGTTGGTTGAGTTTGATTTTAAGGTTGATTTTGTGCGTTGTGATTGTTTTCTCAATAATGCTAAAGATTTTAAAGTGGTGTATTTTTTTTTCCTTTTGTGAACCTAGGCCCCCCTTAGTTTATTCTCAAAAGGATTTAATACCAAATGGGGTGCAAGTCCCTGTACAAAACTCAGTTGTTCCCCTCATAACGAGGAGGCTAAAGTCATTTGGCCCTTGGCTAATGTCTCAGTGAATCCTAAGTGTTGCTATTGATGATTCCTGATCTTTTGGTAGGTTCTATCCTACCTTCTTGCCTGAGAATCTGTGGTTTAACTTTCCATAGGCCTTCGGACATATACTTCAATCTATATTAGTATAGGTAGGGTCTGAACTGAATTTTTTGTCTAAGACAGATACAGTAGAAAATCAATATTTGTGGAGAAATTTCTTTTGTATGAGATTCATACCTTTGGTGCAAAATCACACTTTGGCCAATGCCTAGCTATTATGTAGCGTGATGAAATAATCACATGAATCCTCTTGTCTCTTGTACCCTACAACAGTGAAATTCGATAATCTTAAAGGAACAAATAGAAAACACATTGTTCCTTTGTATACTTCTTGTGTACTTAGGGGTGCCTCACGCTTGTTTTTTAATAAAAGTTGACTTGATCAAAAAAAAAAAAAAAGAAAAGAAATAGAAAACACATTGTTTTGAAGTTACCTCGTGGAGTTGGAAATCAATTTTTTGTAATGATTTTCCTTTGCTTTGGAACATCCTTTATTGATAATAGAACTAATTTATATGATGCAAATGCTAATAAAGGTTTACACTGAACACTTATACTTTGGAAACAGGATAGCGTAGGTGTGAGTTCCAATATTAGGATTTTTATTGGTTTTTTCATCTTAAGTTAGAACAAGGTTACTACTTTTTAATTTAAAGGTCTTATATCTTTTTGTTGCCCCTTCTAGATTTTAAATGAACTTTTCCTTGAGTTTTATAAAAATACTTAAGAAGTGTTCTTTCTTGTCTGGTATTGCAGTTGATTGTTCTTACCCTTATTGAGTTTAAAGTTTAGACTTATCCATCAGTTTTTTTTTTTTTTTTTGATTAGTAAAAGACTAATCTTATTAAAAGCGCAAGGCGCTCTTAAGTACATAGGAAGTATACAGAAAGAACACCTAACTAGGAAGAGCAAAACGAACAAAAAAATCACTATAGCTAAACGACAGAGGATAAACAAATGTCGTCGTCCATAAATATAGAGTATCGTAAAGTAAAGATAAAATATCTTCCATCGATTTCTCCCTGATCTCAAAGTTTCTATCATTTATTTCCCTCCGCAAACACCAAAACAGTCAAGTAGGCACCATTTTCCACATTGCAGCACTCCTAGGCCTACCTTATCCATCAGTTGTCTCTATCTTAAATGAAGAGGGAGAAAGGTTAAATTATATGGGTTATTCATTTGTACCCTCACATGTTTTGTTGGAGAAGGGAGTGGGGGAAGGTAGTTAGGAGGTTCAGGAAATCCAGATGGTACATTTTAAGGGCAAAAAGTTTCTTCTCTAGAGGTGTTCCCTTATCGGGGAGAAGAGTTTGAGAGAATTGAGCCTTTGGTTGTCAATTCTATTGCATGTAATGGATGAGCAGGAGCTGCCTCAATTGATATCCTCAGATTGGGTGTTTCAAAGGGTGAACAGTTTGTCATGTGGTGGGGTTGTCTTGTGAGGGATTTGACGAGCAGATGGTGGTGTTGTTTACTGAGATTGAAGCAAGTAGGAACCAAAATGGCTTTGTTGGTGACCCCAAATTTTGGTCCAAATTAGATAATAGGGGAAAAATGAGAATTAAAGAGGCTGGTTTGCTCTATTAATTATGATTCAAAGGGAGTGCATTCTAATAAAGGTAAAGGAAAGGGGAGGGGTAATAATGTGCTTAATGAAGCCTAAAATGGTATCTCAGAATGTGAGAGGGCTGAACGTGAAGGATAAAAGGAGGCCTTATTAGGGATTGGAAAACGGATATTATTTGTTTACAAGAAACTAAATTGGAGTACGTTTCTAGGGAGGTGGTGGGAAGTTTTGTTTATGTGGGATAGAAGGGTAGTGGAAAAGATGGAGGAATGTGTTCAGAGATTTTCCATAACATGTTCCTCTAGGAGTATTTGTGATGATTTTGAGTGGGCATTTGTGGGTGTATATGGTCCAAATAATAACAATGACAGGAAAGTGCTTTGGGATGAATTGATTGGCATTATGAGCTTGTGGGAGAAGCCATGGTGTATTGCGGGAGATTTTAATACTATTCGATATCCGAGAGATTGGGAGATACTCGTCATTCTCCAGCTATGTTGGAGTTGTCAGATTTTATTTTGAAACAGGTCTTATGGACATACCTCTTATGGGTGGAAAATTCACGTGGTCCAATAATCGTGAGGATCAATGTTGGTCAAGATCTGATGGGTTTCTTCTTTCAACTGATTGGGAAGAACAGTTTCCCGATGTAGTTCAAAGGAGACTTTTTAGACTTTTGTGAAATCATTTTTCATTGGTGCTTGGTTGTGGGGTTTCGAGTAGGAGAAGTCGGTATTTTAATTTTGAGAATATGTGGTTAAAGTTAAGAGGCCTTTGTTGATCAAGTGAAAATATGGTGGAAGTCATACAATTTTCAGGGTTCCCCTAGCTTTTGTGTTGGCATGGAAATTGAGACCTTGAAAACGAATTTGAAAAAAATGGAATGAAGACATTCGGCAATGTTGGGAAGAGGAAAAAGGAGTTAGTCGATGTATTTGGGAGCTTGAAATCATTGCAGAAGGTTGGAATTTGATTAAGGAGGAATATTCTAGGGCTTTGGAGAGGCTGATTCTTTATGAAGAAGTGAGTTGGAGGCAAAATCTAAGGCGTTTGGTTGAGAGAGGGCGATAAGAATACAAAGTTTTTTTCATTGTGTGGCAAATTCAGATTGAAGAAATAATACCATGGATTCTCTAGTTGTTAATGGGTCCTTATCTTCAAATTTGACAGAAATAAAGGAGCATATAGAGCAATTTTAATTATTAACTTTACTCTGAACAATTTAGTTGGGAGGCCAAAGCTGGATAACTTTTTTTTTTTTCAATTTCATTGGTGTAGATGAGGGTTCTTGGTTGGAAAGAGCATTTGAGGAGAGTGAGGTATATGAGGTGGTGAGAACACTAAATGGTGATAAGGTGTTGGGTCCTGATGGATTCTCATTGGCTTTTTTCTAGACATGTTCGGAGTTTCTTAAAGAGGATATCATGGTAGTATCCTGGGAGTTTCATGGTTGAGGAAACTTTGAGAAGAGCATTAATACAACTTTTATTTCTATAATTCCAAAGAAAGTTGGTACTGTGGATTTTAATGATTTCCGTCCTAGAAGTCTAGTGGGTGGTGTATATAAAATCATATCTAAGGTATTGTCAAATAGGTTGAAAAAGGTGTTGAAGAAGATTATCTCAAGTTCGTAGAATGCGTTTATCAAGGGGAGACAAATATTGGATTCAATTTTGGTTGCTAATGAATGTATTGATAGTCGAATTTGATTAGGGGTCCTGGGCTTGCTGTGTAAATTGGACTTAGCGAAGGCCTACGGCCATGTGAATTGGGAGTTTTTGTTGTATTTATTGAAGAGAAGTGATTTGGGGAGAAATGGCGAGCTTGGATGGCACATTGTATTTCTACAGTATGATTCTCCCTTGTTAACTGTGTTTCCTATAGTTTCTTTAGTGGCTCTCGTGGTTTGAAGCAGAGGAATCTGTTATCTCATGTTTTATTTGTGGTTGTTATGGAAGTTTTGAGTAGGATATTGCTGGTCACTGTGGATAGGGGGGCTATTATCAAGTTTTTTGGTGGGTTGAGGAATAATGAATAATTTTTAGTGTCTCATTTCTTCTTTGTGAATGACACTTTGATCCTTTGTGAGGCTAATAGTGAACAACTCTGTAATTTGTGTTGTCTCTTTTTATGTTTCGAAGCGGTTTCAGGGTTGAAGATTAATTTATCTAAATCAGAGATTATTCTAGTCGATGAAGTGGATGATGTAGAAAGTTTGGCTAGTATCTTTGGGTGTAGGGTAGCAATGCTCTCGATGAAGTACTTGGGTCTTCCTTAAGAAGCATCATATAAATCTACTTCTATATGGAGCGACATTGTATAAAAATGTAAAGGCGTTTGGCTGTTTGTTCTCAAAGGATGGTAAGTTTTGCTTGATTAAAAGTAATTTGCTTGCGTACTATTTTTTATAGGGAGGAATCAATGATTAGTTTAAACTTCATTTAGTAAATTGGTTGAAGATTTGTTCTCTGAAGGAAACAGGTGGTTTGGGGATAAGAAATGTGTCTCAGTTTAACTAAGCTCTTTTGGGTAAATGATTATGGTGTTATGCTACGGAGAGAGAGGCTTTGTGGAGATTGGCCGTGGAAGCAAAATATGATAGCATGAGTGGAGGTTTGTGTTTTAAGGAGGTAGTGAGACCTGTTGGAGTTGGAGTGTGGAAATATATATGGAGGGGGTGGGGAGATTTTTTTCGTGAGATTTGTTAGATATGAAGTGGGAGACGGAACCAAGATAAGGTTTTGATATGATTTATGGTGTGGGGACTAGCCACCGAAGGAATCTTTTCTTGAGTTGTTTAGTTTTGCTTGCTCTAAGGAGGCGTGGGTGGGGGATCATTTGGAGTTTTTTTATAGAAATCTTCAGCGGAATTTATCTTTTATCAAACCTTATGAAGGATTGGGAGGTAGACTTTGTGATGGGTTTTTTTAATGTGTTTTATTCTCTCAAAGTGAGATAAGGTGGTGAGGATAGTATTTGGTGGATCCTATCCAAAAGTTGGAGTTCGAAGTAAAGCCGTGTTTTATCAAGTGGGCTAGTTTATCATTTCTTTGGAAGAGTATTTGGAGAGTCAAGGATCCATTGAGAGTGAGTTTCTTTGTGTGGATGGGGGCTTTAGGGAAGATTTTGACTTTGGATAACTTGAGGAAGAGGAAAGTCATAGTGGTTGATTGGTGTTGTATGTGTAAAAGGAGCGGGAAATCCATAGATCATTTTCTTCTCCATTGCAAAGTGATAAGAGAATGATGGGTCATCTTTGTTCTTTTGTAGTAGAATGGGTCATACCTAGAAGGGTGATAGAGGAGTTAGCTTGTTGGGAGAGGTTAGTTGGGAACTCGTACTAGTTTAGACACTTAGAAGATGTCCCCTTTGTGCTTAATGTAGTGTATATGGAGAGAACAAAATGGAAGGTGTTTTGAATATTGAGAGATTTCTGTGGAAGAGCTAAAGAAGATCATATTCAGATCGCTTTATACATTTTCAAGAGCATATAATATCTCATAGTTTTCTAACTTTTTTGAATTTGTGAATTTTGGTTCTTTTTCTTCTTAAATGGTTTTTTCTTAAATACTTCCTGTGTACTAGGGTTGCGTCCCTTTGCGCTTTTAATGAGATTGCATTACTTATTAAAAAAATAATTTATACTCTTTTGTATGTTTATGTGTTTTTCTGGTTCTGAAGCAAAGGTCTTTTAAAATGATTTTGATGTTTGTAAACTGTTTGGGGAGGGTTATAACAGCCTAAATTGATAAATAGTTGCATTTGGATCTTTTTATCTTTGTATTGTCTGTCTACTTTTGTGATTAGTACTTCATTTTTTTTTAGCTTTTGTGCTACTATTTTTATTGCTTAATCTACTAATTTATAAAGCCTATGTGTAATTGTGCGCAAAGATTGCTTACATATTTTATTTTCATATTAAGCTACAGGTCTGATGGTGCATCAACGTCGGAAGCTCGTAGACTCAGAAGAAGAAGTATTAGCATTACTCCGGAGATAGGTGATGATATCGTAAGGTTGATGTTTGTTTCCTTACCTTTCTAAAAGAGTGGCTGTTTCATTATGAACTGTACTGAATTTACGTTTATTATTGATTTGATAACACAACAACACTGTTTATTTCTTTTCCCATTTTTAAAATTTAGTTTTTATTTTGGTTCCATTGAAGAAACTTTAGTATTGGGAATTTTAAATATCTTCTTGTCATGTGTTTTTATTATCCCGAAAGATTTTTTTTTCCTCTTAATTCATGTTAATGGTTCTGGATTTGATCAAGATGTTATTGACAATTTTTTTTTTTTAATGTTTTTGAACAAGAGAAACAATTGATGAGGAATAAAAGGAAATTAACAATGCCCTAGAAACAGAGAAAATAAATCATCTATTACTCTTTGCAATCCCAAAAAATTAAAAAATGAGGTCGTTATGCATACCTTATGTAATAGAGATTTGTTATAAATTTTTTGACCCTTTATTGCTGGCGCAGGAGAGATTGGGTTGTAAGTTTTTGAGAATTATCACATTTTTAACCTCCGAGTTTTGCCATAAGTGGTTAGTCAGATGGTATGTTTAAAATATAAATTGAGATAAAGGTAGTTTCACAACTATCTTAAATAATTGAAAAGATAGAATTTTGAATATCAATACAGACAATTGGAAGAAAACTAGGTAGATTTGAATCCTTGTTGATCTTAATTTTACAGCATATACTGACAGCATCTGAGCTATTGATGGCTGTATTTTCGTGATTTTAAAAACCTGGAATTGATGTGAGTAGTGTAGATTTGCGCTAATGGCAATGATATACTGAAGGATTGGATTCATCTGTTATCCTGCTTTTCTTATTAAACTCAGTTTTTCTTAAATCTCAAATCTCTTCCTATGTAGCTATTGAAATCAGCTTATACATATGTCAAGCATTTGAATTTTCCCCCTTCAGTATTCACTCATGTGGACGCAGTTCACTGTCTAAAAGAAATGCTTTCCTCTAAATTACTTGTGTTTTCATTAAATCTGTGTTGTCCTTTTGGAGACAGCAGGTTTAATGGTTTGCACTTGTTTGTATTTGTACTTTGTCAAATATTGAACTAAGCAATAATTTGTTTTGATGGTGTATGGACCAGTTCAACAGGTTGGTCCTATTTGGTTTTTAATAGATGAATATGTCAACTTGGGGCCTTCACCACCTAGTTTGTTCTATCCTGGTCAAGTGCTTTGCTAATCCTATTTTTTGGATAAGACATTGTTTTTATTTGAATAAGTGTGTGCCATTTTGTTGGATTTGCGCATTATACAATTTGTTCTTATGTGGTGCAATAACTTGGCATATAATGGACTCAGGGCTGTACGTGCAATGAATGAAACATTGAAGCAAAATCGTCTTTTGAGAGAGCAAGGTGATGACAGGCCATTCTCCCCTTCAAATGACAGAAATTCAGATCTTCAGAAAGATGTATGTTCCTTGTTCCATGTAACAGAGAACCAGATTTATATTGGACATTGTTTTTCATCTTTAGCATCACAGTAACTTATCTTCTCATTAAAAATATACTATTGACATGTTGAGACCATGATATAAATGGGTATGATCTTCCCTCTATGGTATCTAAGTGTTTGCTTTGATGCATATGGCATTTTTATATATGCCATTTTTTAAACTATTTGATAAGTCCCTACTTCGTAATTGTTTTAGGAGATGGAATGTGATCATCATCTTGGAGGGTGATTTTCTGCGTTATTTACTTTTCAAAAAAAAAAAGATTTTGTTGTTACTTGTTTTTTGTGGTATTATATCTATTGCTGTCATCTTATTTTTGTGCTTTGTATGAGATGATGTAGGTACGAATATCCTTTGTGGTATTATATCTATTGCTGTCATCTTATTCAGTTGCATCTTGATCACTACTTTGGAAACTTAAAATGCTTGGTGTAACATATGGCAAGTATTGCAAGTATGAAATCATCAAAGCTTAGTTTTCTATACTTATCTCTACCTAATTTCTGAGCTGGTATTTACAATTGATCGACCACACAAATACTTCTTGATGTTTCTCTTAAAGATTCTCAGTTTTCAGATCCCCTGCTGCTCGTTCAGTCTTTCTGTGGGCTACACTAGGATGTCAAGTAAAAGTTGATGTTTGAACTGTCGAATCTGAACCAGAAATCAATTGAACTATGCCTAATAGAAAATCTGAAGAAGTTTAATGCTCTTTGAAAAGAATATTTTACAACTTCATCTGGAAATTAAAGTTTTTTTAAAGGACAAAAAAAAAGTGTTAGTTTCTATTAGGTCAAAATGTATGTTTTATTAGGTCTCGTGTTAAAACATTAGCTTGCTTATGGGACTTGAAATCAACATGTGCTTTTCATGGGTTTACTTAGTAAGTGTGGTTAATAATTTCATCTTCGTAGCTTTCTGTTTAGTCGTTAATCACTTTGTTTGTTCTACCTTAGGTATCCAGTTTCCATCTTGATGGTCATCATGACGTATCAGGTGCTTTATATTCTCTTCCTCGAGACCAGTTAAGTTCACAAAAGGCGATGTCATTACCCTCGTCTCCACATGAATATAGAAGACAAACTTCTGAGAGAAGCGGACCTCCAGACTATGTTGGAAATGATGAATTGGTCTCAACATGGAATAAAGTTCTTGAATCTCCAATGTTTCAAAATAAACCTCTTTTACCTTATGAAGAATGGAGTATCGATTTCTCGGAATTGACAGTTCGAACTCGTGTTGGGATTGGTGAGCATTACTCTTTTTAACATTCTCTGCACTATAGTTTACATTCCCCCCTTCCCCGCTTTTTTTGGCACAATGCATAGCTTTTGCATTACTTGAATGGATATAGGTGGTCTTCAGCTTGCCTTCCCTACCATTAAAACTGTTCTGAGGAAAGTGATAGACCCGTTCATAGTCTTTGTACTAGGGTTGCCCTCATCAGCGATTGCAATCTTCGTATTTTCTTCCTTACCCGAGAAAAGTAATGGACTAATGAAGAATAAAATTCTACTACCCCTTTCCGAGATTTTGTAAAATAATCAGTTTTAATACTTCTAGTTGTTTTACCTCATTCTACTTTTCTGAGCAGACTGCAACAGACTTATATTGAAAGATCAGTGCATTCAAATTTCATGTGGTTCATAATCTTTTGTGCATTGTCACATATTTGGTTCATAATCTTTTGTGCATTGTCACATATTTGTTTTAGTGGTGGAGCCTGGAATTATACTTGTGCGGTGGTATCAATTATTTGATCTATAATAACAGATTTCATTCGCATGTTTCTATTTTCTTTATTTAATTCAAGACTAAATGAAATCTGAAAAAAATAATAAAACTTTTTTTACCGTTAATTTCTCATTGAGGAGGGATTTTATGTGATATATAAAGGGTGAATTGTGAATGGCGAAGGAAATCCAAATATATATATATATATATATATATTATATATATATATATATATATATATTGTGGTTCTATTTGTCTTTTTTTGATATTATGGAAGAATTCTAATTCAATTGAGTTATTAGAAATGAAAGCTAAAGTTGGTAGGTAAAATTACCTAAAGGAAAAAGTTATAGTAATCAGTTGTTCCTAGTTTTTATCAGAGATTATGATATATGCCATTTAAAAGAATTAGAAAAGAAGACAGTCAACAAAATTTTGGTTTTGTTGAAAGAAAGCATGAAATATTGTTTTTTCTTTTATCTGTTTTTTTTTTTTTAAAAGATTAAGAAATAGATGCTCTCTTGAAACTTGAGTGAGTGTTGCATAGGAAACTACCTAATAAAAATCAATGGAACTATTCTAGTAATCTTAGGTAGGAGTTTTCTCAGCTGAATTTTTATTACCAATGAAAAAAGAATATATCAGGGATGTTCTCAAACTAGAAACCGATCCGCAAGTCATGGCCTCTAGATTCCCTGATCTCTCGCTCTCTCTGGAGCTCACCCGAAGATCCCTTCATCTTCCCTCTCGACCTTGAGTGTCCAACTCCCCCTCTCCCTAAACTAGCCTTCTTCCCCCTCTCTTAGATCTCTCTTTTTCAACTACCCTTTACTTCCTCTCTCTAACCCCCTCAACCCTCTCTTCTCCCCATTCCCCATGGATCCTCCAAACCCTGATCTCGAATACGCTATTTCTCAAATTGAAGCTTTGGGTTGGGAAGACCCTTCTCCCCAACTTGAAGCTGTCTCAAACGACCACATCCAGTCAGGCAACCTAGCTCTCATTGGCAAAATTGTAGCCCTAAAATTTCTTAAACCCCCAAATGGTCAGAGCTACACTCTCAAAAGCCTGGAGTTTTGCCAACCCTTTTTCGATCGAAGAGCTGGAGCCCAATAAATTTCTTTTCTCCTTTACTCAAAAACACCAGCTAGATGGTGTTGTCAACCAAGCCCCGTGGAATGTTAGAGGTTCGCTCCTTAGTCTCAAGCCTTGGAAGCCTCTACCCACCATTGAAGAGACTGACCTAAACCTTTGTCCTTTCCGGGTCCAAATACATGGGCTACCTCTCCAAAACGTGACTACAAAAAACGCAGTTAGCATAGGTAAAGGTCTTGGGAATGTTTTGGAAGTTGAAAATTTGGTTATTTTAGCCTCATCTGTTGGAGATTTCTTCAGGTCAGAGTGGAACTAGACACAAGGAAGCCTCTGGTTCAAAGGTTCAACTTTGTTAGAGAAGGAAGACTAGGCACTTGGGTTCAACTGAAGTATGAAATGCTCGCTTGTGGGTTAATTGGCCATAAACAAAATTTCTGCCCTCAGCCTTTGTTGTTGCCAGTCATTGGGAGGTATGGCCCCTCCCTTAGGGCCACCTCCTTCTAAGCCCTGAGATTCACTACACTGTTCAAGGAGCAAGTAGATGAGCCCTAGAGTGAAGATGTTTTTGATCGAAACTCAGATCTCGCCAAAGTGGAGGCCCCAGCTGTGGAGGCACAACTGAGTCAACTTGTTTCCTACAATCCAACTCTGCTGGTACCCTTTTTACAAGCTCAGGTATGCCACGTGGCAAACCCACCGGCTGTCCCTTTGGCTCTCCCCCCTCGAGAAGACCAACAATCTCATCCCCACCTTGCTCTACTTTACCCTAATCTGCATGCTGCCCCCTGTCCCACTATCACCAACCCTTTCATCTCCCAAGAAGCCCAAAGCTTTCTCCTACTGCCTGCTACTCTTCAACCAAGGCCCAAAGGAAAAAAGAAAAGGGTTAGATTTGTTGATGAACTTAAAGGATCTGCTCCTCCTGTACTGCTCTATCGAACCCCCTCAGAGGGCCGGGAATGACCCTCCTGCATCAAGTTGGAAGAGAACCCCATTGTCTCCTGCCTCCTAAACCTCTCTAGGAGAACTTCAAAGGTTAGGAGGTTCCACAGGAGCTGCCCCTCACAGCACTCGGTCTAGTAGAAACTAAGATGGAGTTCCCCCAATCATTGCTGAAACTAAGGCTGAGGAGGTGGGCCAGTGGACGCCCCCACCAGTCCATTAAAGCTACTGTCTTGGAACTGCCGAGGGCTTGCCCGGCCTTGGACTATTCCATTCAAAAAAATGAATAGCTTTTATTAGAAATAGAAGGTATAATGGATTCGCTTTGAAATAGCTATTCTCATGGCTATGAGGATGACTATTTCAAGTATTAAAGTATATGTATATTTTACTAAGGTTATTTTAATCTACTTCTTTCATTCTTAATAAAAGTTATTCCAAAGAATTTTCATTCTACGTACCCAAAGTACCATAAATCTGCCTATCGCCTGCAAGTTGACTAAGAGGGCTATTCCCCAAGGCCCCCTTGTAGCAAAAACCTGAGAAGCTCTTTGGAAACTTAACCTCATGAAAGGTTTAAAGTTGCTTTTCTGGCAATTCTCTTGGAACATTCTACCATCCAAGTTACACATCTTTTCTCTCCTCTCCCCTTCTAATCCCAATCTCCTTTGTCTCCTCTGCAATAGTGGTGAGGAATCTGTCAGGCAAATCTTTCTTAGTTGTGCCTTTGCATGTGTTGTTTAGAGAGAATCCTTCTTGCCCTTGAACAATTTCGCAATGGGGGATCTTACTATGGCAGATTGGGTCTCCATCATCATTGACATTGGGAACTCCCTCAGCCTACCCTTGTAAGAGGTTCATCTCTTCCAGATTTTTGCCTCTGTTGCTTGTGATTTGCTTTGGCATACCCGTAACAAAGTTTTCCATGACAATTTTTCCCCTGATGCGATCTCACTTGCCAGCCAAACAAAGAAAGTTGCTCTTGACCATCTTTCGGCTTGGAGGAGTAAGACCTCCAGCCCAGCTGCCCATTGTTGGGAACCCCCCCCCCCCCTCCAGCCAAGGTGTTCAAGATAAACTTTGACACTGCTATTCGAGAAGATTTTTCCATGCAAGCAGCTGTATGCCGTGACTCTTCTAGGCAAATTATTCAAGCCCAATCCTGCTTGAGTCCTCCTTGCGACCCCAACACAGGAGAAGCTTTAGCAGCCCTTCTAGCTTCACATGGCTGCATCACTCAACCTTCAGTCTTTCATCTTCGAAGGTGATTCTCTTGTTGTTATCCTTGCTCTCAACCAACCGGATCTCAACACCGATTGGAGAATTTCTCCAATCATCTCGGATACACACCCTTTTTGTCTCATCCCATTGAGAAGCCAGGAAAGTTCAGAGAAATGTGAACCTCTGCGCCCACAAAGTGCCAAAATGGGCAAAGAAAAAAAATATACATATATATCTTTTTTTATAAGTAATCGAGATACGATTAAAAGCGTACGCATTTTCAGGGAGTATTCAAGAGAAGCTACCTAACTTGTAGGAGCAAAAAAAAAAAAGAGAAAATCTTGAAAGCTAATCACCAAAAGAGAAACAAAAGCAGCTGTTTAAAGATATATCATGTAGAAGTTTTTCTTCAACCTGCTTTTTTTTTCAAATTCAAAATTGTCCAAAATTTTTTCTGCAAGAGGTCGGGGAGGCATTTTTTTCCTCTCAATTTGCCTCCACCTGTTTGGTTTAGGTTGGCCAAATTCTGATGCTCCTCTCTTTGACCCTGGAAGAGCTACCAACTTCAGGCTCCAAAGAATTTGAAGTGATGTCAACCTTATTGACCAACATTTCGTTGATCTCCTTTAGTTCTAGAAGAGGCTAGTTGGTTGTAGTTTTTCAGTGTACTTGATGTTCTAATTTTTTTTGGCACCTCCATACTCGATAGACCTCTCTTAGAAAACACTAGGCAGGAGGTGCAATAACCAGTAGCTCTTCTGTGCAGAATGGCCTAATGAGTCTTGTTTGGCAGCACACCTCTATATTCCCTCACAGTCATTTAATGTTTAGATATTAATGTTTTAAAGCATTTTCTTTCTTTATTTTTTCCCTTTTTCTAAAATAGTCTTTTTTATATTAAAAGATAGGGCCTGGGAAGGCTCAACACAAAGAACAGCTTTCTGACTATTGAAAAATAGAAATCCTATCAAGTTGTCAGTTCGTCTGCTAACTGGATTTTTACTGGGATCAGGAAAAGGGGAGAAAAAGAAACTACCCTAGAAATGAAAAATTACCCCATGGTTATTATGAGAAAGCTGGTTAATTGGATACTTGTGGCTTCCCTCAAGAAGTTGAGAGTTTTCCATGGGCTAGTATTTTACGCCTTGCAAGGCGGGAATATTACTTTTTGTGTCTTGTAATTGTTTGGAGTTAGAATTGCACATTAAAATATTTGCAACTAACACTTAATAAAATGCAAGGAAAAGCATTTAAGGTTCTGTTTTAAAAGATGTACGGATATTACTTTTCGTATATGGCTCCAATTTCTTGAACATACTTCATTGAGTTGAGATTTGTTGTATTTGTCACATCCAGGTTTCTTTGGAGAAGTTTTTCGAGGCATATGGAATGGAACAGAGGTCGCGATTAAGGTTTTTCTAGAGCAAGATCTAACTGCTGAAAACATGGAGGACTTCTGCAATGAGATATCCATTCTCAGGTATGTCATAGTTGATATGTTAATTGTCAAAAATTTTCATCTCTAGATCACTCTGACTTACATGCTTGTTCTGCTTGTGCTGGGTGCGCGTGTTTCACTCCAGCCGTCTTCGACATCCTAATGGTACTTTCCCTCACCTGCTATTCTTCAAATTATGCCTTTTATCTTTTGTTTGTTTAATGCTTGCTGCATATGTTGGTTAATGTATTGTTCTTAACATACAAGCATCATAATCTCTGATGTGACTAGTAAGTTCCCAATCAAATATTGATAAAGTGAGTGATGCTGTGTTTGCAGTTATTTTATTTCTTGGTGCATGCACGAAGCCTCCACGCTTGTCAATGGTTACTGAATACATGGAAATGGGATCCTTGTATTATCTTATTCACTTGAGTGGTCAGAAGAAGAAGCTGAGCTGGCGGAGGAGATTAAAAATGCTGCGTGATATTTGCAGGTGTACTCAGTCTATCTGTAACTTAAATTATTTCCTCTTTCTTGGCCTTAATGCTCAAAAAGATATGCTATCATGGTTTGCTGCGATATTGTAATTTGCAAAATCAATCTTTATACAAAGCCCTCCATTCACACAGCTTGTGAGTAGAAGGGTACAAATATTTGATGGAACAAGATATCCATGAGAGAATTCTTGTGCAATTAATGAGTATGGAAAGTGTTGATTGGATGTCGGCCAGTGGAATCTGGGCAATTGCAGCACAGGGCTTTTTAACTGTTGTAGTCAGCATATAGCTATCATATTGCAGAAAAACTTCGTCATTAACGAATAATAAGGCTACCCTGCTTCATTGGAAATGCTGCTCAGTCATGAAGCAAATCTATGAATGTGCATTACTGAAATTGGAATTTGATTGTCACAGATGAGTGGCTTGAGAAGAACAGGTAGAGGAATGGAATTGGATGTACTCTTAAGGTCTTAATGGTAGTACTAGTAGGTGGCAAGATGATGAAACTTGGGTAATATGGCACTGCCTCATGAAGTGGAACAAAGATGGTGTCATATAAGTCTGGTTGAATTTATTAGAGCATGACCATAAAGAGGCTAAGGAGCTGAGTAGTTAGGCAATGCCTTATTCATGTAGTTGTCTGAAATGGTTGGAAAATTTTTCTTATTTGAGTTTTGATTTAGATTCACGTGAATATTTTGAAAGGTTTGGCTTTGTGCAGTGATGGTCATTTGAAAATAATGTTCTTACTTGATGCATTATGTTATTCTTTTTCATGGATTCGGCAGCCTGGAGTACTATCAGATAGTCGAATAATGTAATGGGATGAACTCTACTAGCATTTTACCTTTGTCATTATGCAAGATTCTTATGACTGAATCTATACATGATATGAAAACTGCTCGTTCTTGTTATTGCTTTTATATCTAGTTACTACTACTATGATTGCCATCATATTCACCATCAAAATTCAACTTGTAAATGACTTTGAAGTGATAAAGAATGTCAATGTCTTATTGACTTGAATTTCCTGCTGTCAATCTAGGGGTTTGATGTGCATACATCGGATGAAGATTGCTCATCGTGATATAAAAAGCGCGAACTGCCTTGTGAACAAGCATTGGACTGTTAAGATCTGTGATTTCGGGCTCTCGAGAATAATGACAGAATCACCCATGAGAGACTCTGCGTCTGCAGGAACTCCGGAGTGGATGGCCCCTGAACTCATTCGTAATGAACCCTTCACCGAAAAATGTGATATTTTTAGCCTGGGGGTGGTAATGTGGGAGCTCTGCACTCTAAGTAGGCCATGGGAAGGGGTACCACCAGAGAGGGTATATGCTTGACATGTTTAGTGATCCATTTATTTGTCAAAATTTCATTCACCTTTTGACTGCACTGAATTGTTTACTGATATTTCTGTAGAATTATTAAAGCATTGACCTCTTTTTCTCTGCTCTTCAGGTAGTTTATGCTGTTGCTAACGAGGGTTCCCGGCTGGAGATTCCTGAAGGTCCACTGGGCAGGCTAATTTCAGGTACTATAGAAATTGCAGAATACTTATAACGGTCGAAAGAAGTTAAAACATTAGATTTAGCTTCACTCATTTTGTACTCCTGACAAGCTCATGTTGTTTCTGTTGGCAGATTGTTGGGCAGAACCGCATGAACGGCCAAGCTGTGAGGAAATACTTTCCCGCTTGCTCGACTGCGAGTACTCACTCTGCTGATGCACCCTGTTTGTTTGTGTATAGAAAAAAAAAAAAAAGAAGGAAAAAAAAAAAACCCCAAAACATGGTAGAGGTCTTACATTTTGTGTTCCCGGCTTAATTTGTAAACTTTAATGATTTTTCCGGTCACTGTGGTAACAAGAGATGGTTCATTTTCCATTTTTGACTGGCTCAAACTCCTCATCCTTTTTTGTGCAATCAAACCAAGATCAGATTCTGGTCTGCGTATGAATTGATTGATATCTCGAACTATTGAAAATTTCACATTCTTTGTATTCTGCCCTCAAAATAGCAAGAGAAAAAGAAAAAGAAAAAAAGCAAATTTTAAGACAACAAAAACGTGAATTGAAACTCATTTGCTTTCATGCTTCACCCAGAACAATTTGGTTTCGTCTTAACTGGGTACTCTCTCGATCAACAAGTATGGGCCATTTACTCATTTCAATCAGGGATGGGACGCCTATTCAATGCGTCTTCGAAGCGACTGGTGGAGTCCACCCTCATCTCTGTACTCATGTCATTCTCCGGCGCCGGATAGTAATCCTCTCTCAGCTGAACGTCTCTCAGATTAGGTATTCTTAGTAAGAACATCATGAAATGCTCAGAGGCCGTGCCATGTATAAAAAGCTTCCTCAGAGTCTCACATTCTGCAAGCAAACCAGCCGCCGGAAGTGAGAGACTCCTCTGATTAACATCCCGGTCTTGGGGTGGCCAATAATCGAGCTCATCCAGATTCAAATTCACAATCCCATTCAGGAAAAACCTCTCCCACAGGCTCAGATCCATTTGCCCAAATGGCGCAGTCAGTGCAAAACCTATGGTATCACCACAATGCAACTGCATCTTCGACAGCTGAGGGTACCGTGCCAATGTGCTCAACCCGAAGGCTCGCTCGGACGGCTTGTGCCTTTCTCTGCAATCTCCTTCAACCCGAATCTGAATCTCCTCCAAGTTAGGACAGTCCTCAAGACCCACCATTGGCAAAGGGGTCAGAAGGTCGCCAACACCAATCCAAAGAGAGAGATACCTCAGCCGCTCCCAGCGCTTGCACACGAACCCATTCCCATTACTTCCCATATACGAACAATCTGCTTCCCCCGAGTACTTGCATCTCTTCTTCTTGTTGCTCATACCCTCAAATTCAATCCCACCAAACAAGTCCATCACATAATCTGCATTCTGGGAGTCACCCAATTCATTGAGATCAAAATCACAAACAACTGCCTCAGCATCCTCACCACCCTCTTCCACGCTCTGCCACACGCAATCAATATGAAGCCGTCGGATTCGGTCCCGAACCGGCTCCAGCGCTCTCAAAGATGCCGCAGCATCGAGATTGATACAAGCAGAAATCCCAACCTCCATCAAACTCTTCCTCAGCAAGGAAGTCAATGTCCTCACTCCCTTCCCAGTGATCCTCTTGCACCCAACCACCTCAAACTTCTTCAATTTCCAGCACCCCCTCGCGATCGCTATCAACCCCATATCGTCCAAGTCCGCCGAGTTCTTTATCGACAGTGACTCGAGCCCTTCACACAACGCCACCCCATCCAACTCCGACCCAATCGCCGTGCACAGGCCGTGAAAGTGCCCCAGCTTCAGTAACTTGAGCTTCCTACACCTGTACCCAAGAACTCCCAACGCTGACCCACTATCCCTCACGTTCTTACAAACATCAAGCACCAGTTCCTCTATCAGAGGCAGCCCCGAGAAGAGCTCCACCAGCACCGCACGGCTAATCCTCGCGTCCTCCGAACTAAAACCCTCCTCGATCGGGTCCCCACGGGTGGTCGCCAACGACGCCGTGTCGGCCAGGTGGAGAAGCGTGAGCTTCGGGCAGTTCCTCGCTATCGACAGTAAGGCCTCGTCTCCGACAAACCCAATGTACCTGGGATCGAACACACAGGCTACGAGGAGGTGCCTAAGGTTTGGGCAAGCGGCGACGACCTGTTGGATCTCGTGGGATTTGAAGCCCTCTGTGAACGACTTCGTCAGGAGGTTGAGCTTCGTGAGCGAGGCGGCGGTGGCCGGATAGGTTTGCAGAACCGGAGGGAGATCCTCAGTCCAGTAGTAGAATTCCGAGAGGTCTAGTGACGTCAGCGTGGGGCATTGCTCGAACACCGGAGAGAAGTCGGATCCGACAGGGAATTGCGGCCGTTGATGCCAGCGCACGAGCTTGACGTGGCGCAATCCCGGCCATTGAGGCGAGAGGACTTGTAAAACGGAGGGCGATCTGGAATAGACGGTGAGGGAGGTGACCGATGGGAAAGCGCGGCGCAGGTTGTGGGCGAGGAGCTGGGGATCGTAGGAGAGCGAGGAGGAGGAGGAGAGCAGCGCGTGGCCCCACGGGGAAAGCAGGGAGAGATCGAGGCGCGTGACGTAGCGGAAACAGTGCGGGATCATGACAAGGTCGCGAGCGTTGCCTCGGAGGGTGAGGGAGGTGCGCGTGGCCTTATCGAGCTGGAGAAACTTGTGGCATACCAGGGAGAGGGAGTTGCGGGTGCGGGTGTCGGAGATTAAGGCGAAGATGTTGGTAAGAATAGCGTCCGGCAGGTCGTTGATTGTGGCGGCCATCTGAGGGCCACGCGGATCGGGGGTTTCTGTGGTTGTTGTCGTTGAGAGTAGTTGGATTTTGTTTTGTTGGGTTATTTAGATTTAGATAGAGGTCATGGCCTCCTGGAGATTAGAGAGAGAGAGAGAGAGAAAGGTGATAATAATAATGGCGAAGGGGTGGGTTTGTCGGGACATGGCGACCCACGTGAATACGATGTATTAGGATTTGGGATTTGGGAGAAAATGGCGAGAGAGGGGTAGGAGTGTGAAATGGCGAGGAGGGTGGGAGGGGTTGACAATTTCACATGGGCCACTCCTTGATACCCCCAACTAGCTTACAAATAAATTTCAGCTTCTTTAAACCAACGCTTTTGGCGTGGTTCCCTATTAATATTAAATCATATCAAATTAGTTTGTTGTATCCAAACAACTTTCTGGATTTTCAAACACCTCCTTGCGTTTTGAGCTCTTATCAAATTGAAGTTAGAACAGTTTATAGTAAATACCTGTAAAAAAAGCACATGTAAACACATGAGCTTGTTGGGATATGCCGGTGAGTGATAGCTCTGATGCTTAAGTTAATAATCGTCTTTTGAGGATAAATTCACTTAATTCAAATGGATAGCAAAAAGATCCCTTACCTGGATGTCCCTTTCCCCTTTTATAAGTTTGATCCCCCTAGTGGGTCTCGGGCATGTTGGGGGCAATTCCTGGACTCTCGGTCATGGGTGACTTGTGTAACTCCCCAAAAATTTAATTAATTTGTAATTAAATATTTGGTTTGTCTCCTAGTCTTATATCTCCTGAAAAAAATTTAGAGACATTTGTAATCTCTCAGAAAGAGATTCTGTGAGTCATCTGTAACGCTCGACAAAATCATTTAACTTGTAAATGACTTAGTGATTCGTCTTCGAGTTTTAACCCATCCACCAGGTTAAACTTAGGGATCATACACTCTAAAAAAGATGAGAGTCTACAGCGGAAGACTTTTCACTTCATAAAGAACAAAGATAGCAACTAATACCCTCAATAAAAAAATACCAGAATAGCAAAAAAAACATAACCATAATTTTATAAATACCATAAGTATTTATGTCTCTAAAATATGGTCAAAAGATCAATCATCAAAATAATATAAAGATTACAAATCCGAAACTTAACATAACCTAATAGCCATAACAAAATCACAGATATTCTTGCTCAAGATAGAGCTTGTAGATTATGTCTATCATCTCATGATAGGGGTCGCCACCCGCGAACCAAATCCTTCATAGCCAAACTGGCTCAAGCTTATCAAAGATTACTCTGAAGACATCCTCCAGCCGAACCAAATGACTCCTATAGATCACCATCGTCTATGTTATCTATTAAGTTGCATAAGATCAGAAGTGAAAAATATACAAGAGTAAGTCCATGACTTAGTGAGTAATAATGCACATGTTATACAGATTATCATTTGTGAACTCAGTTTATAAATCACAAGCGTTGTTATTCTCAGTTCATAGCATAAACATATCATGATAATGCAATATATATATATATATATATGATATAATCAAGAACAAGTGATATGTTAATAATATGGTCTACCCGAGATATTATCCTTTCTTAGCAAAGTTTACGAGTCCAAAAGGACTTCTGTTACAACTCTGGTGCCCTGAACATTGTACAAACATACTTTCTTATACTAGCAGTCCGATCGAGTCTGACCTCGAGTGGCCCACAATGACTAGAAAAGTCGTAACTGGTGACCCACTCAAAAAATGATGTGCTGTCACAAAACTTAACAATTGGATCCAAGGCCCTCTTCATAAAAGGAAACTATTGACCATAGAATTAACTCATAATAATAGTAAGCTCATGACCGTTGTAGTGCACGAACTGGTGTACCATGTCATACGATGCACATTAATATGTGTTTTTTATATGCATACTTTTTATAATCCATCATTTCATTATCTTTGTTAATCACAACCGTTTTCACAAATGGAGTTCAAAGTTGAGAATAAATAGGCATTTCATGAGAGTTATAAACATGCATGTTTCATATATCAAAATAGTAATGCTATGTAGAAAAGTATAACAATAACAAATAACCATGTGAGTTGTTACTCACATTCTGTCCGAGCATCGAACGTTTGATTATGAGGGTCTGTAATGCCCCAAAATATTTTTAAAAAAGATTATTCATATTATTTGACAAAATATTTGATTAAAAACACTCACCCATCTTTATTTAGCATTTAAATAATGTTTTTAATAAGAAAATGCAACCTTTAAATGTTCGATGGGTACCATCAAATGTTCGATGTTGGACAGTATAGTCACGTTCTCTACAAAACCTGTGTATGCTCAGAAGGTGTCAGTACAAACATCAAATGTTCTATGCTTTTATGGAAAGTTCAATGTGCATTTATCAAACGTTCGATACCTTCATTAAATGTTTGATGAGAAACCCTAGATTCTCTGATATAAATAGATCAAACGTTCGATCACGTCCCAAAATGAATTTTTGGTAGGGACCAACATCTTGCCCAATTCTCCTATAAATTAAATCCTACCCACACTCAAACCCATCTTTTCTCGTCCAAACACTTCAGAAAGCATGGTTTAAAGTCTTAAGAAAGGATTTTGAGGAAGGTTTCTCATTTGAGGAAGGTCATCTTCTCCAAAGGTGAACTCCAATCCCTACTCTTAATTGTGATACCTTTCATTATTCCATGAAAATGTAACCATGTTTTACTTTTAAGTGTGTTTATAAGGATTTAAAGGTTTTGATGAGAATTCTCCAAAAAGGTTTTGGAAAAAATGAATAATCATATGTTTTATCTTTTAAAAGAAATGCATGCTGCCAAAAGATGTGTATTTTCGACGACCCTTGGCACTGCTTTAAGTTTAGGTATAATCGTAGTTTAGTTTGGTAGGAGTTTTTAAGCCTCCATGCATTCTGGACCTACACTGAATGTTTCAATGTTCTTAATCAAATGTTTGATAATCATGTCAAACGTTCGATGGTGATCAGAAATGCCAAATTAGGGTTTTTAAGACAAAGAACACATATACCCCACAATTAGTAAGAGATTACATTCTTAGGATGTTGTAGGGTTATTTTACAGTTAACGAGGGGTTGCAAGATGTCTGAGGCATCGGATGAGCAGTCGAGGTAAGTATTTTAACTGAGTAATGAAACTGCAAACTTATAAATGCGATATGTGAGATGACTGATGTTATTTGCTTATATATTCCCCTATTTTTGAATAAATGAACAATATCTGTATAGTAAGGTTATAGTACATCAGTTTGTGCGGTAGAACGGCTATGGTCTTACTATTAATATAAGTTGATTCTATAGTCAAAGATTTTTTTTTTTTTTTCATTTTTTTTTATGAAGAGGGCCTTGGATCCAATGGTTAAGTTTGTAACAACGCACCATTCTTTGAGTGGGTGATTAGTTACGGCATTGTTAGTCAGTGTGGGCTACCTGAGGTCGAACTTAGTTGGATTGTTTGTATGTTTGCGCAATGTCCGGGGCACCGGAGTTGTACCAGACGTTCTTTGAGACTTGCAAACCCTGCTGAGAGGGGGTAATGTCTCGGATAGACCATATTGTTAACATATGACTATTTATATTGTACTCATGGAGTATTCTTTTTTGCATTTAAAAATAGGTGTCTAATCACCGAGGTTCTGCCCCTCCTTTTAAAATTAAACGCAATTTTTGTCAAAGGACATAATATCGAGGATTGGATTGCCATTTGTGAAAATATCATATATAATTTATAAGAACCCTTTTTCATTAATTCTATAACTTACATCTTTCAAAATAACTTACTTACTAAGTCGGCTGACTTACTCAGTTACTTTTTCCTCGTAAAATACTTCGATATTTTGCGAACCCTCATGGATTTGATTAGTTGGGACTCTCACCAAGATTTTGCTCTCGAGACAGCAGTTGATATACCCAGGTTTGATTTTTTAGATGTGAAGCTTTGTGCCCATATTTATTGATGTTAGAATTATTTATTCAGATAAACTATTCCGCTGTTTACTCTGATAAATCTTTAAATGGGAAATCTAGACAGTTACCAGTTAATTATTTTTGATACCCTATGGACATTATACTATAGGTGAACCTCATTTCAATGGTTTAATCCCGTGTATAAGGTGATCCTCAAGCTAGTATTTTACATATTCTCTCTGTTGGAACTGGTGTCCAAAACTTCAGTTGATCATATTGTATGTAGCATTGTAATGAGTCATATTGACTTTTCTGAACTTATATATGAACAATAGGCATGTTTTGAAGTTGTCTTGGATTGCATAATGTGTAGTGTGCATATAGACATTCCCTAAGTTGCATTGAATTGATTATGGAGTGAGTAATGAATCATTATCACACAGAAGACCATAGTCAAAGTTTCTCCTTGTGACTTATTAAATGTTTTTTGTTCGTAGTCGTAAAGTGGAACTAGGAATTCTACTTAGACTATAACATGTCAACTTTGGGATTTGTCTTAATCGAGTGAAGTAGTGTGGCTTCAGGTTGACATTGTTGGTGTTATGGCAAGGTAAGGATTTGCGAGGCTATGCACTAAATAGGATCATATGGGCCATTGTTATTCTATTGTTAACTGTCATAGATAATGATGTGCATAGTAGACACTTGATTACATTTTACTTTAAATTCTGAGAAGTGTGTGAACCAGATGTCAAATGGTGTTTGCTTTGATGTATCTTAGTGAGATCAAATTGATGGTCATACATTCTTTGTACATTGGGCAATCATCATGTAGCATTGTGGTAGATCACTCTTCAAGAAGAAATCCAAATCCTTTGTAAGAGCTCAAAGAGACAATGATATTCCCCTTGTTTTAGGATCAATAAGAATGGTCATCTTGAAACTTAGGCCTAAGTAATTTCAGTAGTAGTTAACTGAAACGATGTACGAGTATGAGTAGAATCTCAAAAGGTACATTGGGATGATTTATAAAAGTTTGCATCCGGGTACTCAAGGAAAAGAGGTAGTGGACAAAGTGACAGTTATACTCATCTTTGGCTTCACTATGGAATTATTCATGGAGGGGTAATTTAGTAAATTCAAGATTGTCGCCAAAGGATTAATTGTTTTAACAAAATATGAATTGGAGTGCAGTCATAATTATTTAGTGGAATTAATTATGATTATTAGTCAAGGAGATTAGTTATTTAATAACTAGTTCTTACGGGACTAATGAAGCTAATTCTATTTTCCTTTTGAGTCCCTTCTTGAGCTGTTGTAAATTGACAAGTATTTTTAATGAGTCATTATTTATTTATTTAATTACATGTATGTTTTTATTTAAATAAGACATGAGCCAGAAATTAATATTAGAATTAATTTGATCTTGTTTTATTTTAAATAAAAATGGGCTTAAGAATTAATTCTTAAGAGTGTTTTGGTTTGGACAATTTTTTGGGCTAAGGAATTTAATTCCTAGAGTTCAATCCAAAGAGATAGGAGTACTGGGCTACAGGGGTCAGTCCAAGCCCATATAGGTAAGAGGAGCATGTGGGCTAGGGTTAAAACCCTAGCCCCCATGGCCGAACCACATGGGGAGCATTAAGCTCCCATGGGTTAAAGCATGGGAGGGTTAGTGTAGGATGGTTTTAGAATGGGTAGATTGATTCCAACTAAATCTGTTCAGATTTGAGAATTTTATGCCCAAAATTTCAAAAATACCCCGGTTAGTCTTTGAAGATTCAAGCCCGAGTTAAACCATATTTAAGGTAAAAATCCGAATTTCAACAGATTATTTTATGTATTTTCGTTTTTAATTGTTTAAGAGCATTTTCCTTTGATTTTTATGAGTTAAAGCATGTTAGGGTTAGTGTAGGATGGTTTTAGAATGGGTATATTGATTCCAACTAAACCCGTTCAGATTTGAGAATTTTATGCCCAAAATTTCAAAATTACCCTTGCCCATTCGGAGTTGGAATTTTTCGACCGAATCCAAATTTTATTTTTAAAATATGCCTCTTAGAATTTATTAATACTCTTGTGACGGGATTGACTCCCAAACACAAATTATTGCCTTTGAAATTTATTTTTGAAACCCGCCATTCCGGCGCGACAAAATTTTCATGAACCCTAGATGTTCAGTGAAAAATATAATTTTGACAAGTGTTTCACTTAGAAACTTACTCATTTAATACCGTCAAGACCCTTATCAGATCAAGAAAGCCATGAAACACCTATAGGGGTAATTTCATAATTTTACAATCACTCGACAGAATTTCTTAGCCAAGGTGTCAATTGAACCGCAATGCGAATTTTTCCGCATAGACATCAGCGCCCTGTGATAAAATTCTATAACTCAGCTCTTGTCCAAAATGGGCTAGTATATTTATTTTACCCTGTCTATTCTACCTTATGTTGGAATTTAAAATTTTTAGGAGTTAGGATAGAATCACTTAGAAAAATTTTTAATAGGTTTTTATTTTCGTTGTAATAGGACGATGGCACGCACCCAAGGACAAAAAAGGCGAGGGACGAGTGAGGCCGAGACCTCATCTCGTGCTGGCACCACCCGATGCTGGGTAGAGACACTAGTGGTCCCAGAGCTACAAGAGAGCCAACAGTTGCTTGAGGTAGAGGTGGCAGATGACAGTTTGACCTCTAGATTTACCTCGACCTAGACCACACACGATTCCACCTGCTTTGACACACGGAGATTTTGGGATTGCAGAGCTGAGCAGGAGTACGTTAGCGACTTCAGCACACGAGGCCTGCTAGATGAGCATGCCATTAACCTCAGGGATATCGGGAAGGAAAGCCTGAAGATATTGGAGTGCTTTGATGCCCAGGGATGGACAGAGATGCTTTCCATACTAGGGCTGACTTTAGTGGATTTGGTCTAAGAGTTCTATTCGAACCTTGGAGAGCACAGCGACGGATATTTCCTGAGTTGGCTCCGTGGTTGTGAGATCCAAGTGACTGCCAAGCTCATCAGTACCCTCTCTGGTACCCTAGTAGTGGTAGATGTTGAGTACCCATGGCCATCCGACAACCAGCCATCTTGACAGACCCTGGTTGAATGCTTCTTCGATGGGCAGCCTCACAACATGTCTTTGAGCACATCTGGTGGGCTCAAGCTCAACGATGTGCCCATCGACCTC
The DNA here is from genome assembly GCA_900184695.1 of Betula pendula. Classification (NCBI taxonomy): domain Eukaryota; kingdom Viridiplantae; phylum Streptophyta; class Magnoliopsida; order Fagales; family Betulaceae; genus Betula; species Betula pendula. The sequence goes on from FXXK01001396.1 coordinate 69,702, forward strand.
ATATTGGTTTGCAGGATTGTCAGGAGTTGCATCCATCCGATTGACAGCAAGGATCCCATCACTTACGAGCAGTCGTTATGCCTTAATGCGGTGTGGGCTCAGATTCCAATCAATTGCGGCACACTCATCAAGGGCATTATGAAGATGATTCCCCACAGCAAGCCAGTGTTGCTCCCCTTTGGATCGCTAATCATTCGAATCGTCGAGCACTTTGGGGTATCCACAGTGGGGACGACCCTACTGAAGGAGAAGAAATCCATCGACCGAGGTTCCTTTCCACGAGCAAGAGTCACGTCAAGAAAACTCCAAGGGTCCCAGTACAGCCACTTGTTGACCCAGTTGACCTTACCAGAGGTTCGACATCCTCCCAGGTAGTCCCCACGGCCCCCAGTGCATCATCCGTGGAGACAAGCATACTCGATGCGATTGGTGCGCTAACACGAGATATGGAGACCCACTTCACCACCTACATGGAGGCCATAAAGGGACTCAGTGAGGAGTTCAAAAGTGAGGAGGAGCGCCACAGAGAGGAGGACCTACAAGGAGATGGCGAAGAAGGTCAAGGAGCTCCATCATAAGATCATCCTAGGAGGGCTAGAGGTCCCGGCTGTAACGTCCCGCTCTAAATTCATAGAGCAAAAGTGGAAATAAAATTTTTCTTTCCTCAATAAGCCACAAGATGTTACTACTACATCATTAAACAATATAAGCAACGAAAACACCTATAATAATTTAATCTTTCCATGACCTGATAAACTTATCAATCAAATAAACCAGAGCTTCTATTACATTACATGAAATCATTACAACTGAATTTCCATAAATAATACATCAATAATGGCTTGCCACACTAAGCATCAATACAAATCAACAAAGGCTGACTAAACTTAAGTCAGCAAACCACCAGCTAGCAATAGCCAATCATACTCCTGAATGACTTCTAAACTCGCACTCGAACCAACGCTAATCCCTCAACCTGCAACAAAAGTAATATCTATGTAATCATAGAGATCATCCATGATTACATAGGGGAAGAAAAGAATAAAAGGTGAGTCAACAGTTCATAAAGATGAAGACTCCCCCCGAGGTTTTTCGAAATGAGCCAAACTTTTATTTATGTAATTGCTTACAATATAAGCCACTCAATTTCATAAAAATATTATTCTTCCATTTATCAAACTCAGTGTGGTTGATGAAGTAAACAACACATTCATAAAGCAATTTAAATCGTTATATAACTGTGAATATATGCATATACTCCAAAATACGTTTGGATACATATACATATAAACCATCAAATACATATCTTACACATAATAAAAATCCATAAAACATCATATGCAATCCAGCTGTAAACGTATGCATAAGTTCTTTTCCATTGAGAATCTTATGCATACCAATACATCTAGCATGAAATACCTCTTAAACCAATACATATAAATCATCAAGAACAATGCAACGCATGCTTTAATCTTCCACTTTTCTTTCCTTTAATCATATGGGCCCAGCCCTTTTCTATACTTTAATCATATGGGCCCAGCCCTTTTCTTACTTTAATCATATGGGCCCAGCCATTTTCTATACTTTAATCATATGGGCCCAGCCCTTTTCTATACTTTAATCATATAGGCCCAGCCCTTTTCTTTACTTTAATCATATGGGCCCAGCCCTTTTCTATATCTTTATTCTTAGCCCATGATCATGTTCACACATCAATGCTATGCTCATGTCTATGCAACTTTCAAATCTCAACATGACATCTTTTCTTAACAATCATATCATAACAATTGAAATAAAAATAATTTCTCAATCATCGTATATCATCATCTCAAAATATCAAAGTAACAAAGTAATCACTGAATCATAGCATTTCTTTCATATCTTAAAACTTTCAAAATCACAACAGTATCAATCATATCTCATCAAATATCTCATAACATTAAAAGTATCAAGTAATAATAAAACATGCTCAAACAACATATGAATGACTCGACTTTTCCATAGCTTTAAACAATCTTTAAAGGCATTAAATTTCTATTCTTTCTTAACTTGTTTAGCATCTTTAAAATATCTAAAATCATTTATAAAATTCTTTGAAAACATAAAACATATTCGTCCTCAGTGAGTAAAAGATTACTCACCTTAAGAGACCATGAGGGATTCATAACTAAAGCGCTCAAGCTTGTTTACTCTCGTGAAATGCTTCCACGACCCAATTACTTTGCACTACATTGGAGGACTAGCTTTAGTCCTAAGCCTCCAATCTCGTGTAACATACCTGCAATCAATCACGACATTAGACTTGTCTAAACAATCGAACTCTAAACCTTATTACTCATAGAGCTACCCATGCGCTCTCTTTCTCGAACATCACTCACTATTCTAAAACTAACTAGATACATTGATCCTCTAGAAAGCTAACGCATGAAAGGATTTGTTCTAATTAATCACATACAAAGAATTCACCCTTTGTATTCTCAATTTATTGCTTTATCTATTTAAGTTAACAAAGTATGTTTTGGTCATATATATATACCTATTAAACACTTGTTAAATTAAGCCTAACTCATTAATACGTTTAGCCACTTTGTTATACATGAATAAAAGCATTACTCGTTTAATTGCCTCCAAGTGAATTCAAAGCTTATTTATGTGTTTCTATAAGATTATTAATTAATATATATCGACTTATAGTTATTTTGAAAAATATTACAACTCTATGACATTCTTATCTTAAACCATTTGTTTAATACTTATATTCATTCTCATTTGTTACTTCTCACTAATTACTTTTTATTTAACTACTTATCACACTCAATGGGTTTACATCCTCATAATCATATTGCCCAACATTCCAATTCATGCTTAGCTTACACATTTAAACTTCTAGGCAACATTCAACTTAAACACCTTCAACCCAAACAACCTATCTTAATACTACATATTCAAATCATTATAAACCATAAACTTTGCCATCAATGGAACCAACCCATTTATTAATACAAATAAACTTTCAACCCAACCAATCTCACATTCCTTTTCTTTTAACTAAGATTTACTCTAAATCATATCAAAGAATGACATAAACTAGGATTTATTATTACTATTTTTATTACTCAAATCTCATTAATCATCTTTTAATCTATTTTATTTATTAATCAATCACACTAACTTATTTCTCTTGTTAATTAAAACTCTTATTACATAAATACATCCCCATTAAATAACATTGTTACTATAATTATTACTACACTAATATTATTATTAACTAATCTTATTTCCATAAATTCCAATTGCTTAGTAATAAATTCTTTAATTATTTTCTGGGCATCACACCGGCGACCATGTTTGAGTGGGCAGACCTGTTCAAGGATTGTGGAGATGGGCCTAGCTGAGGAGCAGACGTTGGGGCTGGATTTTGATGCTTTATTTTCCCTATAGTAGTATTTTACATACATTAGTATTTTGTGTTGATATTTGGTCATAGGCATGGGCTACGGCTTATTTTGGATGATGTTATATTTTGACACTTGCTTAATTTTGATGTTATTTTTATTCAACCTTGGATGTTTATTTTGTTGTTGTATTATTATTTATCTTTCAAACATTTATCTTTGGATATTTAACTATTTCATCTTATTGCCTGGATTTGTGATTTTATAAACAACCTATTTAAAATTTTATTTTGAAAAACCAAATTTCGAGGACAAAATTTTTATAAGGTTGGGAGGATGTAATACCCCCAAAATATTTAAAAAGGGTTTTTTCAAAATATTTGACAAAATGTTTTGATTAAAAACACTCACTCATTTTTATAAAGCATTAAAATAATATTTTAGTTTAGAAAAGGCAACTATCAAACGTTCGATGGACACCATCAAATGTTCAATGAACTGTACAATTACGTTCTCTGCAAGCCTACACATGCTTAGAATAGGTGTCGATACGAACATCAAACGTTCGATACTTTTATGGAACATTCGTTATGCTTTTATCAAACGTCTGGTACCTTCATCAAACGTTTGATGAGAAACCCTAGATTCTTTTATATAAATAGATCAAACATTTGATGTCGTATATCAATGTTCGATCATGTCCCAAAATGGATTGTTCGTAGAGGACTAGCAACTCATCCCATTCCCCTATAAAATATACCCTCCCCTTGTGCAAATTCCCCATTTTCTCGTCCAAACACTCTAGAACCCTATTTTTCATAAGCTTGGGAAAGGATTTTGAGAGGAGTTTCCATTTGAAGAAAAACATATTCTCCAAAGGTAAACTTCCAATCCCTACTCCTATTTATAACACCTTTCATTATTATATGTAAGTTAAACCATGTTTTGTTTTTCAAAATCTGTTATAAGGATTTAAAAGCCCTTGTGTTAACTTTCCAAATGATTTTTGATAAAATGGATGACCTTGTGTTTTATCTCTTAAAATGTATGTTTTCTATGTTCCTTGATATTTTTTTAAGTCTAGGTATAGTTGTTTATATTGTTTCGTACAAGTTTTTAAGCATTCATGCATTCTAGACCTACATCAAACGTTCCATCTTCAAGATAGAACATTTGATTATCGTGTTAAATGTTCGGTGGTGATCAGAAATGCCACATTAGGGTTTTTTAAACAAAAAAAAAAAAAAAACACACACACACACACACATATCCCATGATTAGCAAGAGATCACGTTCTTAGCATGTTATCGGGTTATTTTACAGTTAACGGGAGGTATGTGATGTCTGAGGCTTCGGATGAGTAGTCAAGGTAAGTACAATAACTGAGTAATGAAACTGCAAATTTAGAAGTGTGATATGTCAGTTAACTGAGTATATTCCCCTTTATGATCAACTTTACCGTTTTTATGACATGACGTTTGCTTATATACATTCCCTTATTTTTGGAATAAATGAACAATATCTGTATAGTAAGGTTGTGGTACACCAGTACGTGTGGTAGAATGGCCATGGTCTTACTATTAATACAAGTTGATTATATGGTCAAATGTTTCTTTTATGATGAGGGCCTTGGATTCAATAGTTAAGTTTAGTGACCAGAGCATCATTCTTTGAGTGGGGTCACCAGTTACGGCTTTGCTAGTCAGTGTAGGCCACCCGAGGTTGGATTCGGTCAAATTGCTAGTATAAGATGACATGTTTGTGCAATGTTCGGGGTACTGGAGTTGTACCAGAAGTCCTTTTGGACGCACAAACCCTACTTAGAGTGGGTAGTGTCTCAGGTAGACAATATTATTAAAATATGACTATTTATATTGTACTCATAGAGCATATTTTTGCATTTAAATATAGGTGTTTAGTTGCCGAGGTTATGCTTCTTCTTTTAAAACTAAACGCAATTTTTGTCAAAGGGCGTAATATAAGGGGTCGGACCCGCCATTTGTGAAAATATCATGTATAATTCATAACTACCTTTTTGTATTAATTTTATACATCTCTTCTTTTAAAATAACTTGCTTACTAAGTTAGCCAACTTACTAGTTACTTCATTTATGTAAAATACTTCAGTATTTTACAACCCCTTAGGAATTTATGCGTTGGGATCTCACTAGGATTACGGTATCAGGACAGCAGTTGTGTAACGTCCCAAGAATTTAGTTAACTTGTAATTAAATTCATGGTTTGCCTCCCAGCCTTAATTATCAGATTAAGACTCATGGATATCTCTATTCTCCTTGTGAAGGGAGAATATGTAAAATACTGACTTGAGAATCACCTACCTTATACACAAGTTTATCCATAGAAGAGAGGATAAGCTGGAGTATAATATCCATAGGGCATTTAAAACAATTAACTGGTAATTGTCTAAATTCCTTAATTTAACCTTTATCAGAGTTTTTAGTGGAATAGTTGATCTGAGTGTATAATAGACAATTCAAATATCATTAAACATAGGCACAAAGCTTTATATCTAAAATATCAAACCTGAATACAATAACTGCTGTCTTGATACCATAATCTTGGTGTGGATCCCAATTGATCAGACTCTTGATGGTTTTGTAAAAAACCAAAGCATTTTATGAAAATGAAGTAACTGAATAAGTCGGTTGACTTAGTAAGCAAGTTATTTTGAAAGATGTGAGGTATAAAATAATAAAAACGTAATTATGAATTATACATGATATTTTTACAAATGACGGGTCTCATCCCTGTTATTATGCCCTTTTAACAAAAATGGTGTTTAATTTTAAAAAGGGGGACATAATCTCGGTGATTAAACTCTTATTCTTAAATGCAGAAATATGTTTCATGAATACTATATAAATAATCATATGTTAATAATTTGGTTTATCTGAAACATTACCCTTTCTCAATAGGGTTAGCGTGTCCAAAAGGATATCTGGGTACAATTTCGATGCCTCGGACATTGCACGAATTTACCGTCTTATACTAGTAGTTCGACTGAGTCCGACCTCGGGTGGCCCAAACTGACTAGTTAAGCCATAACTAGTGATCCACTCATTGAATGGTGCGCTGTCACAAACTAAACCATTGGATCCAAGGCCCTCTTCATAAAATAATATTATTTGACTATAGAATCAACATGTAATAATAGTAAGCTCATTGCCATTATTCCGTTGCGAGATGGTGCAACCATGTTATACGATGCAAGTATTGTTCATTTATTCAAAAATATGAAGTATATAATCAAATAACATCTTATCATAAAACGATAAAGTAAATCACATGGAACATTGTGCTCAGTAATTTGACATATCACGCTTCAAAAAAACGTAGTTTCCTTACTCAGTTAAAATACTTACCTTAATTACTCATCCGATGCTTTAGACATTTTGTAAATCCCCCATTAATTGTAAAATAATCCGACAATATGCTAAAAACATAATCTCTTTCTAATCATGAATCGTTCTGTGTTCTTTGTCTTAAAAATCTCTAATTTGGCATTTTTGGCTACCATCGAACGTTTGACACGATTATCAAACGTTTAATCCTTGAAGATCGAACGTTTGGTCAAGAACAGTGGAATGTTTGATGAATGTCCAAAATGCATGAAAGTCCAAAAACTTCTATCAAACCTACCTATAATTATCCTTAGACTTAAAACATCATCTAACAACATCATACAACATTAAAGAACGTAGATAATACACTTTTAAAGAGGTAAAACGCAAAGTGATTCCTTTTATCAAAATATTTTGGAAAGTTATTATAAAAACCTTTGAATCTTTATGACATAGTTTGAAAACATAAACATGATTTTAAAAGTTATAAAACAGGAAAATACAATATAATAAGAGCAAGGATTCGGAGGTTATCCTTGGAGAATATAGTTTCCCTTCAATGAGATCTCTCATTTAGAAAATCCTTCCCAAAACTTAACAAACATTTTCTGGAGATTTTTGGTCGAGTTTAGATGATTTTATGAGGAAATGGGGTATTATTTATAGGGTAATGAGGTGTTAAACCGATCCTTTATGTAAAATCCATTTTGGGAAATGATTGAATGTTTGATATGCTAAAGACGCATGGGCCAGGGGAATATTCCCCTGGCCTGTGTGTCACCTACTAGACTACATGGGCTTGGGGTAAGCCCAGTTATCCCACTTACCTCTCTAGCAATATTTGCACAGTTTTTCCTTGGCCTATGTTTTAATTAATTAAAATAACCTACTTATTAAATAAGCTTGTGTCTTAATTTAATTAAAACAACTTTCCTGATAATTAAGCCCATGTTTTAATAAATTAAAACAACCTGCTTAATAAATAAATAAAAGTCTGTATTTCGTTAATTTACAATAGCTTGATGAAGGACCTGAAGGGAAAACATTTCCACCTAAATAGTCTCTAACTATCCCAAATCACTATTTAATTACAATTAATACTACTACATAATTGTAATTGCACTCCAAAAAATATTTTTGATTAAATCAACAATGTTCCCTTTGACTAACTTATGGATGAGTATAATTCCTCCATGAAACCCTCCATAGACAGATTAGGATTGTGAAACTGTCACACTATAGTCTCTACTTCTTATTTCTTGAGTACCAGATTCTTACATTATTATTCTCTCTCATGTGAATACTCCATTCACTAGGTAATTTATTTTGGAATTCTCTTTCCAAAATGCTCTAGTCAGAGACTGAGAATAATCCCGTATAAAATCTAATTCAAGGGGAGATTTCTTATCGTTTTCCACTTAAAAGGATTTGGATTCCCTATTGAGTAAAAATCTTCTCACGATGCTACATGTGATCGCCTAAGACAAAGATAATGTTGACCCACATTTAAGGCCTCAATCTATGATGTATCAAAGTGAAGACACTTGATATCTGAGTTTTCTTTTCTCACGATTTAGAATCACAAGTAGAAGTAGTTTGAGATTGTTGTCTTTTCCTAGGGACAGTATTTTTCTGGAAAGACAACTCCCAGTCCGTTCTGTGTATACTACCCCTATACATCTACACATCAACTCGAAGCATACACTTCACTTGATTAAGGTAAATCACACAATTGATGCGTAACAGTCGTACTAATGGAATGTTAAGTTTCATTATGACTATGAACAAATGAATTTCAGAATACAAGGGTTATGGTCTCAGACCTTGTGTGACAAAAACCTTACTCACACCCATAGACCATATTCAATGTGTTCTCTGGGCCTTTTGTATGGGGACAATCATAAAGATCATACAAAAGACATATGCCATATACTTATTTATTTAATCAATGAATAATAATAATCATTTATAATAAAACAAATACCAAACTCTTAATGTCAACATGTAAATAACTTGGGATTTAGGGCATAATCCCCAACACATTCATTATATCTGTCTTGTTTAGATAAATAATTCAATGATATGTTGTATTGGGATTTAGTATACTTACTTGTTTGCCTATGTAAATGTGATGATGTCATGTTTGCATAGACTGTGATACAGGAGGTGAAGGCAATGGCTCTTTCCCTAGTTTTGATGGTTACTAGATGAACTTCTTTGGGGATGTACTTTATCCCTAAGGAGGTAGTGCTTTGTGCTATATCTGTTTCTTCTTGTTTTGTTTGTTATGGCTTATATAGAGATGTGGTCTTTACGATCAATGATAAATTATACCACTCGTAATAGAACGAATCCTTATAGGATAGGGCTATATAGAGGTTGTCGAACCTTAAGGACTGTTTTTGGTCGGATGTTTATCAAATATTTAAGATCAACTCTAATCTAACTCAGAGAAAATAATTGATTGGTTTTGAATTGGAAACTTAAAAAACAAGCATAAACAAATAATGAATTAAATGGATAGAAGCATAGGGACTTGACTTCACCACAATCCTTGTACCAATGGCAGATTGTATTCACATGAGATCCCCATTACATACGTGATATGATGCGCATGATGGTTGTCAATCACATGACGACATCAGAAAGAAAACAATTTTGTTGAAAGGTGATGATAACCCATCTTTAGTTGACACAGATCGTCCACCTAACTACTAATTGTGGTACGATCCGTTTTTCTTAGGTATGGCCTATAAAACCTCCTAATAAGCATACACATTGTCAAGAAATGAGTATAACCCATCTTTGGTTGGCATGGACTGTCTACCTACATTACATTAAGCTAAAGTGTAGTACGGTCCATCTTTCCTAGGTATGGCTTATCTAATCTCTTGATTTTATGTAAAACAATACCATTGCTTAGCCATCATTCCCATAATCACAGAAAATGGGAATATTGAGTTCATCTAAGACAAAAATAACTTTCTCATAGACAAGATAGAAATTTATCATAAATGATTATGAACATTAAAAACATTTACAAAAGGTTTGTAATTCTCTAGGCTAAACAATCATCATACACATATTGAAAATTCCAATAGTAATACAATCAAACCATGGACTTGGAAAGGGCTACATCAAACCCTATGAAGAGTTTAGTTACTCATGGATGAGTTGGAATTCTCTATTGATTTAGAGAAAACCATCTCCTAGAGTGTTGTTGAGCTGCTGGATGATTCTTGATGAACTAAGAATCGTAATTCTCCTTTGCACTCCATAATTTCGACCCTTTGGATCAGAGATCAAGTTTCGTTTTGAATCCTCCAAAATCACTATCAAATCCCTTAGTTTAAGGAATTGAGTCTTCTCCAATCCCTCACTGCAGGGAAATGGAGTAAAAACCTCCATTCTAGGGATTTCAAAGGTGATCCCGCAGCAGACCCAATCCTTTAATGATATTTCTCTCTCCAAATCCAATACAGATCGCAAATCAGATTCTGGTTGGACGATTGCGCTTGGGCCAGTTAATGCGCTCGAGCTCCTTTCTTTAGTGATGCGCTCAAACCATTTGAGATGAGCTCGAGCCCTTTTGTCTTCATTAGCACACTTTGATTTGTTAAAGCCTGAAATCAATGGTTTTCCTTGCTTAGGACATGAAAATATTAAAAGACACAAAACACGACAAAACATTATATTACAAAACAAACTAAGGGGTTAACGAATGCGAGTTAAGGGGCTTGAATGTACAACATTCAAGGCTTATCATATAGTTAGCCTAATCCTGTATTATGTTTAAATAGCTTGATGTTGCAATTGTATGCCGTCTATGGCACTTTGCTTTGTTTGCTTTTATTTGGTGCATCCCGAATGCACGTATATGTAATATTAGAACATGTGTTAACGTTCTTCATAAATGTCACGAGGTAATTCAGTTAGCTTTGTTTGTTGGGAATATGGGTGTAAATTAAAAAAATGCACAGCAGAAAATAATATATTCCCTACTCAGGATCTACTCTATGAAGAACATGCGAAGAACACTACTATTAATAATAAACTAGCAAGAACATAAAATTACTTACTTGCTAACTAGGGCCACGCCTTGGCTATATGAGCGAAGAATCCTCTCCTGGATTAACACTTCAAGAACTCCTCAGATCTTCTCACCAATGACTAGAAATAACCAAAGAGTGTGGGCTCTTTCTAGCTCTTGAAAATTTTAATGTAGCTCTCTGAATAAATATTCAAGGAGTGCTTTCAATTCTTAGTAATGGCTAAAAGAATTGTGTTAGAGTATTTTTGACTGAGCTACAGGGTCCTCTATTTATAATCTTGAAAGGAGTAGCAGAGAAACTGAAAAAGCAATGTGAAAATGCAGGTAGAGGTGGACGGCTAGGGTTGCATAAAACCATAGCCTCCACCTCAGGGACTTAACGCATTAGGCCAGGGATTTAATCCCTGGCCTATGCGTCACTTTCTAGTGTGCTTGGGTTTTATCCAAAGCCTAGCTTCCCACTTTATTTCTTTCTCAGGACAGTTTTTCCTTTGGGCCTATATTTTATTTAATTAAAACAACTAGTTTATTAAAATAATAAGCCCATGTTTAAATAAATAAAATAACCTGTCCAATAAATAAATAATAGGCTTGTTCATGGCTAATTTACAATAGCTTGATGAGGGACCTAAAGAGAAAAATATTTTCGGCTCCAATAGAATCCGACTATCCCAAGTCACTATTAATTACAATTAACGCCACTACATAATTGTAACTGCACCCCGGAAAATATTCTTGATTAAATCAACAAAGTTCTCTTTGGCTTTTACCACAAGTATGATTCCTTTATAAAGTCCTCCGTAGATGAATAAGGGCTGAGATACTGTCACACTATATTCTCTACCTCTTAATGTTTGTGTACCAGATTTCTATTATCTTATTATTCTCTTTCCTGTGAGTGACCACCCACTAGGTATAATTTGGAGTTAACCTTACCAAATGCTCTGATCAAAGACTCAGAGAATAACATTGAATAAAATCCTATTCAAGGGGAGACTTCGTGTCCTTCTTACAAACGAAGGATTTGGATTCCCTATTTGGAAAAACTCTGCTTACGATGCTACATGTGATCACCCAATCACAAAGGCCATGTTGACCTTAAACAGCTTAAGGGCTCAGTCTACAATGTGTTAAAGTAAAGACATTTCACATCCGAGTTTGCTTTTCTCTCAGGATTTAGAATCTCAAGTATAAATAGTATGAGAGTTATATCTTTTCTAAAAATAATATTTTAACAGAAAAGAAAACTCTCGGTCCTTTCAGTGTATACCACTTTATACATCTACACATCAAACCGAAGTATACGCTTCGCCTGATTAAGGTAAATCTCACAATTGATGCGTAATAGTCTTACTTGATGGAATGTCCAGTTCCATCATGACTGCGAACAAATGATTTCGGAGTACAAGGCTTATTGTCCTAGACCTTGTGTGACAAAATGTTACTCACACCCATAGACCATATTCAATGCATTCGTTGGACCTTTCGTATAGGGATAATCATACAGAATTATACAAAAGACTATACGCCATATGCTCAAATATATATATATATATATGTAATCAATAAACATTTATTTATTACAAACTACAAAGTCAATCATATCGTAATCTTGGGATTTAGGGCATAATCCCCAACAATATCCCAGTTGCCCTCAATTCCAATTGGACATGTTCCTAACTCCCATTCCCTCTAAGTGAGTTTCGAAAAGCCTCTGAGACAAAGTCTTGGTGAACGGGTTTGCTAGATTTTTTGCAGAAGGAATCTTTGCCACAACTATATCCCCCTGTGCTACTATTTCTCTGATGAGATGGTACTTGAGCTCGATGTGCTTCCCTCTCCTATGGTTTCTTGGTTATTTGGATTGTGCAACCGCTCTGCTGTTGTCGCAAAACAACGTGATGGGTGACTGCTCTATCCTTATTACTGTAAGGTCCGTTAGGAATTTCTTGAGCCAAACTGCTTCTTTTGCCGCCTCACCGACCACAACATATTAAGCTTCCATAGTGGAGTCTGCATTGCATAATTGCTTGACACTTCTCCAACTAATGGCTCCTCCTCTTAGAGTAAATACATACCCTCAGGTAGATTTTCAGGAATCGCGATCTGATTGGAAATCAGAATCTGTATAACTAGTAGCTATCAAATCCTCACTCTGGTAGACAAGCACATAATCTTTTGTTCTCCTAAGGTACTTAAGTATGTGCTTGACTGCTACCCATTGTTGTGGTCCAGGGTTTGACTAATATTGGCTGACCATGCATTGCGAAACGTATATCAAGTCTAGTACATAGCATGGCATACATGATGCTTCCCACTGTTGAAGCATAGGGAGCATCCTTCATTTGCTCTACTTATTGCGGTGTCTGAGGACACTGCTCTTTAGTAAGAGCGACTCCATGCCTGAAAGGTAACAAACCTTTCTTGGAATCAGCCATACTAAACCTAGCTACAACCTTATCTATGTAAGCAACTTGGGATAAGCTTGTCATCCTATTCCCGTGATCTTGCAAAAGCTTGATCCCAAGGATATAGCTTGCTTCTCCCAGTCCTTCATATCAAACTGGTTACTGTTGTACAAATATCCACCTAAATAAATAGGCGAATAAATGCACGTTTTACTCGCAAGTGCACAAGATCAAAACAATAGTACAGACGGCAAATACGAGATCATTCCCACGAGGATTGATAAACTATGTTTAAAAAGAAATTCCTAAAAAGATATTGTGAATGGAACGAAATAAATGATTGAATTGAAATAATAAGATAAAAGGCTAGGGCTTTGATATCTACCGCTAATCATACTCAAATAAGGTAAACAATATGCACAACGCTACAATCATATCAAGATACTCACTGTTTGTCAGCCTAAGGGCATGGGTGTATACTCCAAAAGTTATTGATCTTCCTAAACAACGAGATTATGTATGGGTGTATACTCTAACTCTTTTCTTTCTTGAGGGATTTAGCATGGGTGTATACTAAGTTGTTCCTCAAAAAAGCATAAATCTATGGAGATCGACAAACACTAAAACCTAGAACATGGTGTATATTCCGGTCTTTCATGTTGATTACCCCAAGAACCCGCAATTGGTTCTTTTGTCACTCTACAAGGCCCAGGACTCGGTCATCCAAATTGACCTAGATAACACTCTACACATGTTATATGCATAAGATGATCAAACCCATACATAACCTGTAACGCCCCAGTTTCTATGCAATAAAACCGTAAGCAGAAACCTCCGGTTTCTACGTGACATTACTACCTCAGAGATCAGTCTTGCAGCGGATATATATTTTTTTCTTTTAAAACACTAGGGAACAACTAAATTCAAATTACTTAGAGCTGACTGAAATACTCGTGAATTAAAATACGTAAGATGTTTTAATATTACAAACATGTGCATACCAGATGCACCAAATAAAAGATAGTTGCAGCATATGCCACAGACGGCATATAGTTGCAACATCACACTGTTTAGATGTATTATAAACCATAGTTATAAAAACCAAAACATACAAAATATGAAGACATATATATAACAAAATGTTGTCTCTTCCGGGATATAGCACATCCCGACAAAGTAGTGCCTAATAGTCATCAAAGCTAATGAAGGGGTCTCCGCCTTCGTCACCTGCATCACAGTCTATGTAAACATGACATCATCACATTTACATAGGCAACCAAGTGAGTCTACTGCATCCCAATATAAACAGGTAATTGAATTATTGAACAAGCATATGACAGATATAATGAATGGTTTTCATGCATCGTTGTGAAGGCTTTGTTTAATCTTAATGCAGCATGAAATTACACTCAGCTCATAATGGGCCAACCCCGGATTAGCGAACGTTACACCTCCCCACTTAAACAGATTACTGGTTTGCACCTGGAACCGACTCCCAGCGTTAGTTCTTATTACCGGATTTAGGGACCCGAGGTCCACTGGATCATCCCTCACACCCCTGCTACCGACCAGCTAAATGTCACATCATTACAAAATATATAATTGTAATGTATGAGCAGTTTATAATGCATGCGTATGAATAAAACAATACTGAATATAAAAGAAGACAGCGTCAGCCCCAGTAAGTACTTCCATACTTACCCTTTTCCCCTCAGAATAATAGTAATCCACCACTGCCTAGCAATATGGATACACAAATATCATATATCAGTGACCAATCAATAATAATTGGTCAGTCTTCAGGATCCTTGCTCTTAGCCTTTATTATTATCCATCACTTCATTTTCATTACTTGATTTTATGCATACGTATACTCATATATATATACAAGTCATATTTGTGAGTATTCTCACATATTGTCCATAATTTCTTCAAAGCATTTAACTTATGAAATCACACATAAGTGAGGACATGTCATAAGGATCCCATTGACAATAATGTAAATCATCCAATATTGCACTCGAATACCCCACCGAAGTAAGGGCATAATTCGAGGTGAGTATTTAAACAAACAAGAGTTTAATTACTGCATAAACTTCCCCACTATTAGTAAGGGCTTATTATGAGTTATATGTACAGTATTGAAAGAATCTCTTATAGCCAGTTTTCACTCAACTTCATGCTTATACCGCCGAAGGGCAGGGCAGGGCCACCATATATTTAGGCATGAGATTGAGTGTTATCCACTATAAGATTAAAAATAACAACCAACAAACAATATATAGGTTGATTTTAAACCTTTTTCATTTTCCTTTAAAACAAGCTCCGCTTGCTTCCATATTTTAGTCTTTTGAGCACTTTTGGATCCTTGAACTAAACCAATAACAAACACACATCAAACATATATTAGATACATCAAATATATGTTAGATAAATCAAATATCATCAAAGAATACTTAGCAAAACAGATTAGCATAAAAATCCACAAAAATACTCAATAGAGGCCGAATGGGTGTAGGATGAGTTCTTGGTGTTTTCTCATGATTCCAAAGCCCAAAGATCAATGGAAACATGATAAAAAATAGTTTTAGAACCCTCCTAAGTGATCATACACAGCCCATGCAAACAGGTTGTGAAAAACCACAAAAATTCCCCAACACCTCTCTATTGAGCCGGTTTTGAAGCTAGTTGAGGGAGGGATGAAGCTTTCATACCTCAAATGGACTCCAAAATGACTTCTAAAGGTTGGGTTAGCTGCTGGACACCTCAAGCAAGGTTGTGTATAATTTCTGGACAGTTTGGACAAGATTTGCTCAAAAACCCCCTAGGTGCCGTGAGAGGGTGAGAGTGAGACGAATGGAGGGATTTTTCTGTTTTGGTGCAAGAAGGGAGTGATTTCGGTTCTGGCCTCTCTTCTCCTATTTATAGGAGAAGCCAAGGCTTCTAGACAGCCAGCTCTCACATCCAAACCAGCCTAGGTTCAATGGAAACCAACCTTTCCATGCAAGTTACCAAAATGCCCTCAAAGTCAAGATAACCTTATGACTTTTTTTGTCTTTTTGTTCTATCTTCCAGCAACCTCTCCCACTGCCAAGTGTCAATACCCTAGGCTTCCAAATCATCCATGAGCCAGCCCTACTCAGTGAATTTAGCAGTCTTAAGCTAAATTCGACAGTTGAAGGTTTTAAGGCTCGATTTTTAGGCCATAAAGTTAACTGCCTCGGAATTAAATTCCGATTTCACCAAACCGAAGTAAAAACCATTTATATACTAAATAGAGTCCATTTATGATATAAAATCCAAATGGTGAAACTCCATTTTAGAAATAAGGCCCGGGTCAAAAGTGCCACGTAAGCGATGAATAGTCATCTTATGCTTAAAAAGGTCAACGGATTGACTTTTATTGAAAATATACTATGTCGTAGAGGGTTTTGATACAAGCACAACGGGCTTCAGTTTGAGTAAAACTGAATTCGTTTGACCCAGTTTTTGATACTTACAAGATTGGTCGTCAGAAAACGATCCTGTTCTAAAGAGATTCTAAAGGGTTTTGACTAGAAATCTCTTAAACTTCATGCACGTCTCTAAAACCATTATCATAGCTAAATGATATGTCTCCTCAACATGTATCATTTAGTTTAATAATATGTTTAAAAGATTTGAATTCCTCGGGCGTCACATAACCCATATGAAGAACGAACAAAAACCCGAGATAAATCAATTAAGCATCAAAATATAAATTGTAGCAAGACAAATTGAAACCTTAAAGAGACATGATTAGGGCTTCAATCAAGCCCTAACTAAAGTATTAGCTACACATAATTTGGATGAAAATCATCCCCATAAGAAAATAACAAAGAAAAACTAAAAAGAAAGAAAGAACTAAGAAAAATCCTTCTTTGAAGCCTTTGATTCTTCTCCTCAAGCTTGTGTATTTGTTTTGGAGGACTTAGGGGAGTATTTATAGAGTTTAGGAGCAACCTTAATCAATTTCATGCACCCTAGGAAGTCCAAGATTGAGTTGGGGTCGGATTACCATCTTTCCATATCAGTTCTGCCGACTTCAGAGGTTCCCAGCGCACGACGACGCTCGAGCGTCAGGTGACATGACGCTCGTTTCCAGCGCGCCAGCGTGCCATGGCGCTCGAGTGTCATTTTGGGCGCTCGAGCGCACCTTGGATGAAAAAACTCTAGCTTGATGATTTGTTCCTCTCTGAGTCCTATTTCCAAAGCACTTGACCTTGCCTTAATCCGAGTTTTGAGTTAAGAGTTATGGCCAAAATAGTGCACAAAGGTCAGATTTTCAGCAACTTTGCACAGTTCATGTGTTTTGAGCTCGAGTTGATGGAATTGACTTCTTTTCTTCCAAGACCTACAAAATAAGGGAAAAACACAAAAACAACACAAAACATCATATTATAATGAAACTAAGAGATTAACAAATGTGAATTAAGGGGCTTGAATGTGTAACATTCAGCACTTATCACACCCCCAAATTTATATATTGCTAGTCCCTTAGCAATACAAAACTGAAAATAAATGACAACTACTCTACCTCCTCTGTCGTGGGAAATACGATTGCATTTAGCGTATGTAACAAGCCTTTTAAACCCCTAGGCATCCCTAGTAGGACGAGTGAAGTCTCGTGAGGGTTTAACAGGAATGATACCCACAAACATTATACACAATTCATGTTATCTCCAAGACTAAAGTATCACAAACAACCACGATACTCATTCATTAGCAAGCTTAAAAGGATAAACTCCATCTTCAAAATGAATTGGAATTTCAAAGTCTAACCACTCACAAATGATAAGCTGAGATTTCACAAGTTCAATTCAGTGTAAAGTGAACCAACACATAAATATGAGGCTTCAAATTAATTCTGATGTGTAATGACTCAATATCTCCAAGTTGACTAGGGTCTTCATCGGATTGAACAACCATGGCATTCTCTTTTATTTTTTTTTAATTTATTTTTTTTATGCTTCATCCAATCCAAAATTCTCACCTTTTGACGTGAACATTCAATGCTTAGTGAGGCAAGAAGTCCAGTTACTCAGTGAAAACTTTGAAAATGCTCTCTACTTTAACCAATCCCAAATCCTCACCTTTTGACGTGAACATTCAATGCTTAGTGAGGCAAGAAGTCCAGTTACTCAGTGAAAACTTTGAAAATTTGCTTCTCTACTTTAACCAATCCCAAATCCTCACCTTTTGACGTGAACTATTCAATGCTTAGTGAGGCAAGAAGTCCAGTTACTCATGAAAACTTTGAAATGATCTCTACTTTAACCAATCCAAAAATATCTCACCTTTTGACGTGAACATTCAATGCTTAATGAGGCAAGAAGTCCAGTTACTCGGTGAAAACTTTGAAAATCGGGGTTTTTTTTTTTTGATTTTTTTTTATGCTAAGGTATCCATCCAACAAGTCACCCAGCTTCACTCAAGACATTGAAAGCATATACAATCAGGTTCACATATCATACCTCACAAACTATGTGTTAATGTGCTCGTGGCAATTCGAATTGAAACAAGTGAATGCTCAGATGTCAAAGGTAAGCAACAAGACCTAGAATCCTAATCATATGATCATGTGTTCAACATTCTAAGCTCGCCAATGAAATTCAAATCACAGTTTCAGATCAACCAAATTTTTAAGAATAACAAGAATATGTAATTTTTTTTCAAAAGAAGTATGGACAAAGTGTGTGTGTGTGTCTCCCATACCCCCAAACTTGAATTACACATTGTCTTCAATGTGTAGAGAAAGTAGAAAGATCATACCAGGGAGATGAGAAAACTGGTTGGACTAGGTATGGCTCATAGCATACCCCCAAACTTGAATGCAAGCACACTTTTCCTGAAAATTAAATCTCTGAAAACAAAACAAAGGAAAACTAAAAATAAAATAGAACTAACAACAATGAAGCGAATAATGAAAAACAAAACAGAAAATTTAAAGGATATAGCTCTTTAGTGCATGAAATGGCCTTAGTACCACTCATTTCTTCTTGGGTTACCTCCCAAGTAGTGCTAAGTTTATTGTCTTCAGCTAGACTGTGTGACTCTCAAGTAATATGTTGGACAGATTGGAGGGTCACATCCTCATCTCTAAACTGAACGCCCATCTCCATATAAGGCTTCACTCGATGTCCATGTACCTTGAAAGTTTGATTCTTTTCTTTGCAAAAGGTCTCCACAACTCCATGAGGATAAACTTTTGTGACATCATAAGGACCATACCACCGAGAATTTAGCTTGTTAGGAAAGAGTCTTAATTCTGAATTGTATATCGATACCTTCTGTCCCACATAAAACTCCTTCTTGACAAGCAGCTTATCAGGATATTTCTTGACTTGTTCCCTGCATAACTTGGTGTTTCCATATCCATCATGCTTTAACTCCACATATGGTGCCCTACCAATAGAAGGATCAAGAGCAGTGTTAGTAGGCACAAGGGTATCAAAGGGAAGTGTATACCTTCTTAGAA
>FXXK01001396.1:90376-173882 GCA_900184695.1 Betula pendula
CCCTTTCAATTACCTTTTTGGAGGTTGTGGCTTTTGTTGGAGGTGCTTCTACTTCCTTTTCTGTTCCCACCTTGTTATCAATGACCTTACACTCCTGAGAGATGTCACAGCATTGACCTGCTCATGTCCTCTTGGATTGGGTATTGTTTGGGATGGGAATTCGCCCCTCTTTCTCTCGCTCATCTCCTAGGCCATCTGCCCCACTTGTGTTTCCAATCTCTGAATGGCTTGACTAGTTGTGGCTTCCAATTTTTGAATAGACAGACTAGTCTGAGCATTAGTCTGTTGTTGTGCGGTTATGAACTGGAGTATGGCCCCTTCAAGATCATTCTTTTTCTGCTCCGGATTGGGTTGCATCACTTGTGGTGGAGCCTGATAATTATTCCCCTGCTGAAAATTTCTTTGCTGCCCTTGTGGATTTTGCACATTCTGATTGTTACTCCATGAAAAATTGGGGTGGTTTCGCCACCCTGCATTGTAGGTGTTGGAGTATGGATTGTTCTTCGGAGGAAATCCACCTTGTCCCACATAGTTGGCCTGTTCTTGATCTGCAAATGGAGACATAGGACAAGTCTCAGTGGTATGGTTAGAATGAGAACATATGGCACATACCTCGATTTGTTGTACTTGCTGAATTGGAGAGATGTTATGTGATGTCATTGCTTTCACAATCATGTCTAGCTTCCTCTCCATTGTTGCCATTTGAGATTGGACTCCATTGTTAATATTGACTTCATACACGCCCTTTCTTTTGAGTCCTTGCCTCCCTCGGGATGAGAATTGTTGGGAATTCTCGCTCAAAGTTTCAAAGAGCTCTATGGCTTCTTCACTACTTTTCTCCATCAACACACCTCCACAAGCTGAATCTACAAGACTTTTGTTAGAATTATCTAAACCTTCATAGAATGCTTGTACCTGATCTTCTTGGGATAAGTTGTGATGTGGACATTTGATAAGTAGCTCAATGAAGTGCTCCCATGCCTCGAAGAAAAGGTCTCCATCTTTTTGTTGGAATGTCTGAATCTCCCTCCTCAATTGCCTAGTCCTTTGGGCTGGGAAGAATTTCTTTAAAATTTTGTGGCTAACTCCTCCCAATTGTTAATAGAACTTGCAGCTAAAGAGTTCAACCACAACTTAGCATTATCTTTTAATGAAAAAGGGAAGAGAATTAACCTGGTATGCTCTGGAGTTAAGCCATGAATGTTTTGCGTCTTGCAAAGATCAAAGAAATCTCTTATGTGCAAGTATGGATCCTCGAAGAGTGTGCCTCTAAAATGTGGTAGCATGTTGAGTAAATGAGGAGATAAATTGAAGCTGCCTTGTGCATTTGGCTGGTAGGCGATGCATGATGGTTGATTGAGGTTTTGTGGAATGAAAGAACTTTTCATTGGCCTTCTTACCGGTGGATTTGCTATGATTTCTTCGGCCATCTTTGCAAAAAAACAGATCAGAACAGAAACTCAAACAAAAGTCATATTTTTTTTTTAGATGAAAATAAATAAAAAAATAAGTAAACTAAAAGGAAAAACTTTTAAAAACACAATTTAACACAATCCCCGGCAACGGCGCCAAAAACTTGTTGTACAAATATCCACCTAAATAAATAGGCGAATAAATGCACGTTTTACTCGCAAGCGCACAAGATCAAAACAATAGTATAGATGGCAAATACGAGATCATTCCCACGAGGATTGATAAACTATGTTTAAAAAGAAATTCCTAAAAAGATATTGTGAATGGAACGAAATAAATGATTGAATTGAAATAATAAGATAAAAGGCTAGGGCTTTGATATCCACCGCTAATCATACTCAAATAAGGTAAACAATATGCACAACGCTACAATCATATCAAGATACTCACTGTTTGTCAGCCTAAGGGCATGGGTGTATACTCCAAAAGCTATTGATCTCCCTAAACAACGAGATTAGGCATGGGTGTATACTCTAATTCTTTTCTTTCTTGAGGGATTTAGCATGGGTGTATACTAAGTTGTTCCTCAAGAAAGCATAAATCTATGGAGATCGACAAACACACTAAAACCTAGAACATGGTGTATATTCCGGTCTTTCATGTTGATTACCCCAAGAACCCGCAATTGGTTCTTTTGTCACTCTACATGGCCCAGGACTCGGTCATCCAAATTGACCTAGATAACACTCTACACATGTTATATGCATAAGATGATCAAACCCTTACATAACCCATATGAAGAATGAACAAAAGCCCGAGATAAATCAATTAAGCATCAAAATATGAATTGTAGCAAGACAAATTGAAACCTTAAAGAGACATGATTACGGCTTCAATCGAGCCCTAACTAAAGTATTAGCTACACATAATTTGGATGAAAATCATCCCCATAAGAAAATAACAAAGAAAAACTAAAAAGAAAGAAAGAACTAAGAAAAACCCTTATTTGAAGCCTTTGATTCTTCTCCTCAAGCTTGTGTATTTGTTTTGGAGGACTTAGAGGAGTATTTATAGAGTTTAAGAGCAACCCTAATCAATTTCGTGCACCCTAGGAAGTCCAAGATTGAGTTAGGGTCGGATTACCCTCTTTCCATATCAGTTCTGCCGACTTCGGAGGTTCCCAGCGCACGACGACGCTTGAGCGTCATTTTTGGCGCTCAAGCGTCAGGTGACATGATGCTCGTTTCCAGCACGCCAGCGTGCCATGGCGCTCGAGCGCACCTTGGATGAAAAAACTTTGGCTTGATGATTTGTTCCTCTCTGAGTCCTCTTTCCAACGCACTTGACCTTGCCTTAATCCAAATTTTGAGCTAAGAGTTATGGCCAAAATAGTGCACAAAGGTCAGATTTTCAGCAACTTTGCACAGTTAATGTGTTTTGAGCTCGAGTTGATGGAATTGACTTCTTTTCTTCCAAAACCTACAAAATAAGGGAAAAACACAATAACAACACAAAACATCATATTATAATGAAACTAAGAGATTAACATATGTGAATTAAGGGGCTTGAATGTGTAACATTCAGCACTTATCAGTTACATAACCAAATTCTTACTGTTGATAATGTTCCTACATTGTTTCCGACAAGGAGGATATCATCAATATATAGCACTAAGAATGTCACTATCGAATCCTTACACTTTTTATACACACATGGTTTATCAAGGTTTTGTTCAAAACCATATTGTTTGATTGTCTCGTTAAACTTAATGTTCCATGACCTGGATGCCTGCGTAAGTCCATAAATGGACCTTTGCAACTTGCAAACCATATCACTTTGGTTTCCTGCTATAAAGCCATCTGGTTGCATCATATAGATGTCTTCGTCAAGCTGCCCATTCAAGAAGGCTGTCTTGACATCCATTTGCCAAATCTCATAATCGAGATGAGCTGCACTGACTAAGAGAATCTGAATGGATTTGAGCATGGCAATAGGTGAAAAGGTTTCCTCATAATCAATACCTTCTTTTTAAGTAAAACCCTTTGCAACCAACCTTGCTTTGAAGGTTTCAACCTTCCCATCCACCCCTCTCTTTCTCTTGTAAATCCACTTGCAACCTATAGGCTTAATGGTGTTAAGTGCCTTTACAAGACTCCAAACTTTTTTGGAATACATGGATTCCAACTCACTTTTCATAACCTTGACCCATTGGTCCCATCCACATCGTTAACTGCTTCATTGTAAGTCTTAGGATCTGATTCATGTACATCAGGTTCATCCTCTCGGACTTCCCCTAAGAACATGAATCTATCAGGAGCCCTGAAAATCCTCCCACTATGACGAGGCACAATGGTACTAGATGTTGTTTCCGTAGTAACCTGTGGTGTATTAGATACTACCACATTTTTAGGAATACTTGAAGATGACCCAGCGCTTGCTTCTAACATTTCTTCTAGAACCACCGTACTCTTAAGTTTAAAATTGTTTATATATTCCTCTTTAAGAAATCTAGCATTTGTGGTAACAAATGCTTGTTCTCAGGAGTATAAAACAAATAACCCTTCGTTGCTTTTGGATATCCCACAAACAAGCATACTTCGATTTTTGAATCCAACTTATCTGCCTTTTAGCACATGTGCTGGACATCCCCGTATGTGGACATGTATGATGTTGGGCTTTCACCCTTTCCACAATTCAGAGGGTACCCTGGAAACAGATTTAGCTGGTACCAAATTT
Source organism: Betula pendula (assembly GCA_900184695.1). Lineage (NCBI taxonomy): Eukaryota > Viridiplantae > Streptophyta > Magnoliopsida > Fagales > Betulaceae > Betula > Betula pendula. The sequence goes on from FXXK01001396.1 coordinate 94,526, forward strand.
AGAACGTATGCTGCCGTTTCTAAGGCATATCCCCAAAAGGATGTTGGTAGAGCAACAAAACTCATCATACCCCTCACCATTTCCAGCAGAGTCCTATTCCTTCTTTCTAACACACCATTTTGCTGGGGAGTACCAGGTGCAGTCAACTGGGATACTATCCTTACTTCTGATAAGTGATCCTTGAATTTGCCAAGGAAATATTCACCACCTCGATCAGACTGAAGTGCTCTAATATGTTTCTCTAATTGTTTTTCTGCTTCGGCCCGAAACTCTTTGAATTTCTCAAAGGATTCAGACTTTCGGCGCATAAGGTAAACATATCCATATCTTGAGTAATCATCAGTAAACGTGATGAAATACTGATATCCTCCTTTAGCCTGCATATTCATTGGACCACATACATCAGTATGCACTAATTCTAACAAATCTGTTGTCCTGTGTCCTTTCACATAAAAGGGCCTTTTGGTCATTTTTCATTCCAAACAGGATTCACACACTGGGTAATGATTAAAGTCCAATGGGCCCAGAAGCCCATCTTTAACCAGTCTTTGAATTATTTTGGTGTTAATATGACCAAGACGCAGGTGCAAGAGATATGCATCATTAGTGGAAAGAAACTTTCTCTTTAATGGTAATCTATGATAAGCAGATTCTATAACAGAATTATCAGCAATATTTATATCAGGAGTAATAATATACAGACTATCCACAATCACACCAAAACAGATAAATAATCTATCCTTCTTTATTACTGCAATATCCCTCAAAATAGAGGTATATCCACATTTACCCAAATGAGTAACAGAAATTAAATTCATGCGAATGTTGGGTACATGTAAACAGTCTGTTAATATTAAAAACTTTGATTTAAAATAAATTTTGATAATTCCAATGGAGTGTATTGGAACTCTTGTTCCATCTCCCAATGTCAGGTACATTTCTCTTTCATTCAGCCTTCTGGTTTCCTGGAACCCCTGCAATGAATTATAGACATGATTAATTGAACTCGAATCCACACACCAGGTTTTTGTGTGGTTCGCAACTAAACACGTTTCAACTAAAAAGGAAGATTTGTTACCTTGTGCTTTAGAAGCAAGATACTTGGAGCATGTTTTCTTCCAGTGCTCTGGCTGATCACAGTAAAAGCAATACTTCTTCCACTGACTAGCCTTTGACCCCTTTCCAGCTGGTTTCGGCTTATTGGCAACAGTGTTGCTAGCTTGTTTAAACTGCTTCTTCTTCCACTTGCCTTTCAGCTTGGGGTTGGAAGCATGAGCAATAAATGCTGAGGTCTTGCTCTTTAAGATGCTTTCCGCTGCTATTAACTCGTTCATCAACTCTGCCAATGTATAGTCCTTTTTGCTCATGGACACATTGAGCTTGAATTGATTGAAGGAGGAAGGCAGGGACTATAGAATCATATCTACCTGAGACTCACCGTCTATCTCAGCACCTAGAACCTTCAGTGTATTAAGCACGGTTACCATTGATAGGCAATGCTCCCTCACTGGCTGTAGCACTCAAGAAAATAATTAAGCAGTTTATTGGTAATAACCCTTAAACAATTCGAATTAATAGCTTATATAAATAATATTAATCAATAATAATGTAGATATGGTAATGGTATAGTAACAATGTTATTTAATAATGATTTATATGAATAAGTGATAGTTAAATTAAGTATGAGGTAAAATATTAATTAACAAATGATATAATTTAAACCAAGTGGGGTAATACTACAATTTAGAGAAGATAAGAGTTTTTTTTAAAGTGTGGAGCTTGTGCTACCACGTGTGGATCAACCAAGGCACCAGAAAAATGAATGGGCTGAGTCATTTAATCACATGCAGCAGCTCATTTTTCCTTCTTCTTTCCCTGGTAACTCACGTTCACGCACCAGCCCCACTCTCTTCTTTTTTCTCTTCTTTCTTTTCCCTGCTTCGTCCTTCACGCCATCAGCAGTTGCTGGCCGTGCTTTCAGCAGACTAGAGCGTGAGTGTGTAAGAGAGAGCTGGCCGAGAGAGAGAGAAAAATGCTGTGATTGAGAGAGAGGACCGTGATTGAAGGAGTTGCAGCCCAAAGAAGAAAAAGAAGTGGGTTCCGGCCATGGGTCTTCTAGGATGGTAAAATATTTAACCTTTCCTTATGTTTCTCATTATATCCACTAATTTTAACACTAGAGAATCATATAAATTGCTTGGGTTCTTCTTAGGTCCAAAATTGGATTGAATTGGGTTATTGTTGGGGTTTCTCTTTCCCTTTGGCCGTGCATATTGAGCTTGAAGTGTTGGGTTGGATTCTTGGTAGTTTAGTTTTATGTTGATGATTGGTTGATTTGGGGGAAATTTTATGCATGGTTGAATGGGTCATCTTGGTGGCATGAAATTAAAGGCTTGTTAGGCGTGTTAACTGAATGGGTATTGTTTATGGGTGTTTGATGTTTTTTTTTTTTTTTTATGGGTCTATTGAATGAGTGTTGTTGTATCTTTAATTGGGTATTTTGGGAGATGATCTTGTTGGGAATTGCTGGAAGGCCAATAGATGTTTTGTTTGGGCTGTTTTGCTAAGGAGTATGAATGCTGAATTTGGAGGATGCTCATGATAGAACTCTTGGACTGTTTCGTGATGATTCAGCTTTGCTGGTTTTCTTTGGAGGATTTTCTGCTATGGCTGAATGGTTGTGGTGTTTCGATTGAAATTGGTAAAGGGTTTTAATGGTGTTTAGCCGTGAGTTTGGGCTTTTGTTTTAGATGTATTTTGGTAGATTTAAGGCTTAGGGTTCAATAGTTTAGCAAGTCTAATGCTGTGATTAATTGCAGGCATGTAACACGAGATTGGAGGCTTATGACTAAAGCTAGTCCTCCAATGTAAAATACAAAGTAATTGGGTTGTAGAAGAGTTCCGATGAGCAAGCAAGCTTGACGCTTTAATTGCGAATCCTTCAGTCTCTTAAGGTGAGTAATCTTTACTCACTGAGGACGAATTACGTTTTATGTTTTTGAATGATTTTACAAATGATTTTGGATGTTTCATAAATGCTAAACAAGTTGAGAAAGAATAGAATTTTAATGCTTTCAAAGAATGTTTAAAGCTATGAAAAAGTAGAGTCATTCATATGTTGTTTGAGGATGATTTATTATTACTTGATACTTTCAATGTTTTATGAAGTATTTGATTAGATATGATTGCTATTGTTGTTGTGATTTTGAAAGTGATAAGATATGAAAGAGATACTATGATTTATTGATACTTTGTGCTTTGAGATTTTGACTTATGATGAATGAGAATTGTTTTAATTTCAGTTGTTGAGACATGATTGTTGAGATTTGTAAGTGCATTGACATGAGCATGTGTATTGATGTGTGAGCATGAACATGGGCTAATACTCAAGAGATAAAGAAGAGGGCTAGGCCCATTATATGATGTAAGTAAAGAAAGTTATGAAAGTTATGAAAAGTGCTAGGGAGTTGTCCCTGAGGCCGGTGTGTGCAGTTTGCTCGGGCTGAGTCTGTTAAGCATGCTGTATACATTATGAAAGTAAAGAAAAGTGGAAGATGAAAGCATGCATTGCATTGTTCTTAATGATTTATGTGTATTGATTTAAGAGGTATTTTATGCTAGATGTATTGGTATGCATAAGATTCTCAATGGGAAAGAACTTACGTATACATTTACAGCTGGCTTGCATATGATGTTTTATGGATTTTTATTATGTACAAGATATGTGTTAGCCCTATGGCGTCAATACAATTATGTTGCAAATATTTTGATGATAACAAATTCTATCTTGTTGCTCTAATGTGTTTAATTCAAGTATAATAGTTGCNTTACTTTGTGCTTTGAGATTTTGACTTATGATGAATGAGAATTGTTTTAATTTCAGTTGTTGAGACATGATTGTTGAGATTTGTAAGTGCATTGACATGAGCATGTGTATTGATGTGTGAGCATGAACATGGGCTAATACTCAAGAGATAAAGAAGACGGCTAGGCCCATTATATGATGTAAGTAAAGAAAGTTATGAAAGTTATGAAAAGTGCTAGGGAGTTGTCCCTGAGGCCGGTGTGTGCAGTTTGCTCGGGCGGAGTCCGTTAAGCATGCTGTATACATTATGAAAGTAAAGAAAAGTGGAAGATGAAAGCATGCATTGCATTGTTCTTAATGATTTATGTGTATTGATTTAAGAGGTATTTTATGCTAGATGTATTGGTATGCATAAGATTCTCAATGGGAAAGAACTTACGTATACATTTACAGCTGGCTTGCATATGATGTTTTATGGATTTTTATTATGTACAAGATATGCATTAGATGGTTTATATGTATATGTATCCAGACATATTTTGGAGCATATGCATACATTCACAGTTATATATAATGATTTAAAGTGCTTTACGAATGTGTTGTTTACTTCATCAGCTACACTAAATTTGATAAATGAAAGAATAAGATTTTTATGAAGTTGAGTGGCTGATATTGTAAGCGATTACATAAATAAAAGTTTGGCTCATTGTGGGGGAGTCTTCATTCGTTATGAACTGTTGACTCATCCTTTCTTCTTTTCTTCCCCTATGTAATCATGGATGATCTCATGAAAAAGAACTTATGTATACATTTACAGCTGGATTGTATATGATGCTTTGTGGAATTTTATTATGTACAAGATATGCATTAGATGTCTTATAAGTATATGTATCCAAACGTATTTTGGAGCATATGCATACATTCATAGCTATATATATATATATATATAATGATTCAAAATGCTTTATGAATGTGTTGTTTACTTATCAGCTACACCAAGTTTGATAAATGAAATAATAATATTATTATGAAGTTGAATAGCTGTTAATGTGAAAATACTCGGATCCAAACCTCATGATTTATCCCAATGTACCCTGTGAGATGTTGAGCCAAAAAGAGTGCAAACCCAAGTGTAGGTTATCACAAGTAATAAATCTCGATAAATACGAGGTCGATCCACAGGGAATGGTGGACACTAAGTAAAAATCCTATTATTGTGTAGAAAAATAAATTGAATTGTTTTCCACTTATACAGTGGAGCAATGGAGATGATTAATTATAAAGTAAAATTAAGAAACTAAACTAAATTAATTAAAAAGAGTTTGAGAAAATTGATGGGAAATACTAAGGCTTTAGGGATCCACCTAGCATCCTATTATGTATTCCTGAGACATATTTTTAACACAACTAGGTAGAGAATCAACTCTCCTAATCGGAAGATAAAACAATTAGGCACTGATAAAAATAAAGTAAATTAAATATGGGTTGATAAAGAATTTGATTTTTATAATAATGTTACAATAAATTAAGCATTCACTATATTTTCGAATCATAACAAATCAAATAAAGTAAGCATTTGATATAAACAAAAATCATAATGAATCAAAATAAATTTGTAACATGAAGCTATTCTCACATTAAAATCATTCCCAAAATTTAATCATTAATCTATGAAGAACAAATTGTCTCAAGAACAAATAATAAAAATACTAGGCTTTACCTCTAGCCTTAGCTAGAAATTTAGCCACTCATGATTATGAAAATAAATTCCATAATTAAAGTACTAAACATTAAACTATAACTAAAATAAATAAATTGGAACTAAAAGAAACTCAGTCGGCTGAAAGAGAAAAAAATTGAAAGAAAGCTTGCTGCCAACATTGCCTCCAAAAGTTACATCCGTGTGTGCATCTCCCCAGAAAATTTGAACTCTTCTTCACGTCTGCTTCTCTTCAGAATTTTTCTCCTCTTCTCCTCTTATTCCCGTCTATGTCTGCTCTGTTTCCCTCTTCCTGTTCTGCTTTTCTTTTTCGTTCTTTTTTTTTTTCTCGTTCTCTGTAGCTTCAGCCTTTCCTTTTTCCCGTTCAAGTCCTTTTTTTTTTCTACGTTGTGCGTAGCTCTAGCCTTGAGAGCAAAACCAAAAAGTCCAAAATAAAAAGAATAAGAAGACCCACCCTCTCTTCCTTGTGTTCGGCAGCTTTTATTCCCAAGAAAACCAATTCCAATCTTACTAACACTGCACGGTTTTGTCTCCTCTCCCAAATAGAATTGGATGCTTGTCTTTTAATAGGAATAACCAATTCCTTCTTCTTCTAGTTGAACTCCACGTCAATACTCTCCTTGTTTGTTTTGGATTTCTCTTTCATTGGCCCACCTATTGCTTTTCTTTCTTCCTTTGACTTGGCTTCACGTAACAATTCTTTTTTTGTATGACAAGAATTCTATTTTGCTCTTTCCTTTCTTTAATTGGCTTGGCTTGGCTTGGCTTTTTGTCTTCTAGCTTTGGTCTTTTTCTTTTTCAATTCCTACAAAAATATAATTATTTGCATTAATATATTATTTAAACTCAAGATTAGTAATTGAACAATATTCTAAAATTAACTATAAAATACAAGAATTATAATAAAACAAAGTATGATAATGCTTATTTTAATAGAGAAAATAGGCACTTTCAAGCTATTATCATGAGATTTAACTCATCCTTGTACACAGTTTCAGTTAAATACCACTGAAAATACTCATGCCCGAGACACAGGATAATCATTCTTATTGATCCTAAAACAAGGGTCATTTCATTATCTCTTTGTTTTCCTACAAAGGACTTGAACTCCTTCTCGAAGAGTGATCTTCCACAATGCTACATGTTGATTACCCAACATATAGGGAAGGTATGACAACTTAATTGGTCTCACCCTTTGATACATCAAAGTAATCCCTACTTGACATTTAGTTCACAAACTTCTCAGGATTTAGAGTAATATTCATAAGTCGTCGTGTACGCTCATCATTCTCTATGACAATCATTATATGAATGATGGCTCACACGGTCCTATTCAGTGCATAGACTTGTATAAGCCTACCTTGTTACAACACCAACTATGTCAACCTGAAGCCACACTTCTTCACTGGATCAAGACAAATCATCAAGGTTGACATGTAATAGTCTAGGTAGAATTTCCGATTTCACTTATGACTACAAACAATGTTTAATAAGTTAAAAGGGACTTTTGACTATGGTCTTATGTGCGAGAAAGACCATTGACCACACCATAATCAAATTCAATGTAATTTAGGACTGTCTACATGCATATATACAAAACCACATATATGCTATGTAAAACAATAATAAGTATGCCCTAATGTTCAATAATCAAATCAGGGAATAAGCAGCAATATTCATCACATCTAAAATATCTTATGATCAATTGGAGTTTTGGACACTAGTTCCAATAGTCTTGAGATTTTATTCCATTTGGATTTGGGTTTGTTTGGTTTAAGTTACTCTTGAGGAGATTAAGTTTTGCTCCGGATAATGTTTTGGACAATATTTTGATTATGGATTATTTAGTGAGTTATCTTGCATCAAGTTTTTAATTCTTCCATTGTGTTTGTTAGATAGATCCCTTTGGACTTGTTTATTCAGTAAATAAGTCTGGGGAGACACCAGGAGTCAACCATGGTTTGGTTAGTACTCGACGAGGCGTTACAAAACTGTACCTTGCTACCATAGATATCTGGAGGGCCGCTCTCAATCTGCATCACAACATCCACTTGATTCTTTCTTTCTTTCCACCTCTAAAACACTTAGGTGTTTTGTAAATAGCCAATCGCTAGATGGTCGACCCTGTGGGGAGATATGTACATGTGAAGGATTTAGTCAGGAGTATCTTTGAGGTGCTAGACAAGAATTTCCTGCATAACTTATGGGATAGAGGTGATGATGTGCGAAATGATTTGGTTGAGATCATTTCTTTGACTTATTTGATTAAGAGACACCCTTGATTTGATGTTCATTTGGAGACTTTGTTTTCTGTTCAGGATTTGGTTTATCATGATCTCTTGAGATTTTATTTCATTTGGATTTGTATTTGTTTGGTTTAAGTTACTCTTGAGGAGATTAAGTTTTACTCCGGATAATGTTTTGGATAATATTTTGATTATGGATTATTTAGTGAGTTAACTTGCATCAAGTTTCTAATTCTTCCATTGTGATTGTTAGATAGATCCTTTTGGACTTTTTTATTTAGTAAATAAGTTTGGGGAGGCGCCACAAGTCAACCATGGTTTGGTTAGTACTCGGTGATGCGTTACAAACTACACCTTGCTACCACAGATATCTAGCGAGCCGCTCTCAATCTGTAACGCCCCAAGAATTTAGCTAACTTGTAGTTAAATTCATAGTTTGCCTCCCAGCCTTAATTATCAAATTAAGACTCATGGATATCTCTATTCTCCTTGTAGATGGAAAATATGTAAAACATTAGCTTGGGGATCACCAAAGATTATCCATTGAAGAGAGGATAACCTGGAGTATAATGTCCATAGGACATCCAAAACAATTAACTTGTAACTGTCTAAATTTTCTATTTTAACCTTTATCAGAGTATATTGTGGAATAGTTTATCTGAGTGCATAATAGCTAATTCTAATATCATTAAATATGGGCATAGAGCTTTACATCTAAAGGATCAAACCTAAATATAATATTGTTGTCTTGATACCGAAATCTTGTTGAAATTCCTAATTGATCAAATTCCTAGGAGTTTGCACAATACCGAAGTATTTTACAAGAAGTAACTGAGTAAATTAGCTGACTTAGTAAGCAAGTTATATGTTAATAATATAGTCTAACAAAGACATTACCCCCTCTCAGCAGAGTTCGCATGTCCAATAAGACTTCTGGTACAATTCTGGTGCCCCAGACATTGCACAAATACAACGTCTTATACTAGTAGTTTGACCGAGTCTGACCTTGGGTGGCTCACACTGACTAGCAAAGCCGTAACTAGTGACCCACTCAAAGAATGGTGCGTTATCACAAACTTAATCATTAAATCCAATGCCATCTTCATAAATAAAACTCTTGACCATAAATCAACCCTTAATAATGGTAAGCCCATGGCCATTATTCCGTTCAAGACGGTACAACCATATCATATAATGTAAGCATTGTTTAGTTATTCAAAAAAAGGGAATATATAAGCAAATAACATCTTATCATAAAAATGATAAACTTGATCATATGCGACAATGTGCTCAGTCATCTAACATATTGTGCTTCAAAAATTGTAGGTCTTTACTCAGTTAAAATAATTACCTCGATTGCTTATCCAATGCTTCAGACATTTTGCAACCCCTCGTTAACTATAAAATAACCCGACAACATGCTAAGAACGTAATCTCTTACTAATCGTGGAGTATGTGTGTTCTTTATCTTAAAAACCCTAATTTGGAATTTCTGGTCATCATCAAATGTTTGACACGATTATCAAACGTTTGATCCTTCAAGATCAAACGTTTGATCCTTCAAGATCAAACGTTTGATCAAGAACAATGGAACGTTTGATGTAGGCCCAAAATGCATGAAAGTTTAAAAACTCCTACCAAACCTATCCATAACTATTTCTAGACTTAGAACATCATCTAACAACATTAAACAACATTAAAGAATGTAGAAAACACACATTTAAAGAGGTAAAACACAAAGTTGTCCTTTTTATCAAAATCTTTTAGAAAGTTAACATAAAAGCCTTTGACATTACTTTGAAAGCATAACATGACTAAAGCTTGTGTAAATCAATGAAATACAACATTATAAGAATATGTGTAACGCCCCGGTTTCTATGCAATAAAACCGTAAGCAGAAACCTCCGGTTTTCACGTGACATTACTACCTCAGAGATCTAATCTCGCAGCGGAATATTTTTTTTCTTTTTTTTAAAACACCTAGGAATAACTCACATAACACAATAAAGCTGATTGAAATACCTCATTTCATAAAACATTATAACATATGTCTAAGTACAAATCAAAATGTACAAGACATACAAAACAACGTGAGTACCACAGATGGCATACAATTGCAACATCAAGCTTATGCAATTAAATACAAAGCATAAGCTAACTCAATGACTTGTAACGAATACAAAGGAAATAAAACATAAACATAAAAAAAACATATATCAACCAAGCCAGCTCCCCAGATACTAGCAACATAAACACAACGGACAGTCAATCAACCATCCAGACTAGCAAAGGGTTCTCCGCCCTTAGCCTCAAGTCCTGCATCACACACTGTGGAATCAAGTGAGTCAATCGTATCCCAATATAAAAGATCATTGAATTATTAAACATACATAATGATAGATATAATGAATGTAATGAATGATTTTTCATGCATCGTTGTGAAGGCTTTCTTTAGTCTTAATGCAACATGAAATTACACTCAGCTCATAATGGGCCAACCCCGGATTAACGAACGTTACACCTCCCCTGCTTAGCAGATTGTTGATTTGCACTGGAACCGACATTCCAGTCTCTGTTCTTATTACCAGGTTTAGGGACAAGGCTCTTGCCAACTGGATCAGCCATCTCCCCCGCCACATCACCAGCTGGGACAAGACCCCTTTTTTTTTGTCCACTGAATCAGCCATCTCCCCCGCCACATGACCAGCTAAATGTCACATCATTACCAATTCACAATATATGTAGTTGTAATGTATGAGCAATTTATAATACATGCATATGAATAAGACAATAATAAATTATAAAAGGACACAACCACAGTTTCATCCCCAGTAAGTATGTGAGTACTTACACTTTTCCCGCAAAATAATAGTAATCCACCATTGCCTAGCAATATGGATACATAAATAACATATATCAGTGACCAATCAGTAATAATTGGTCAGTTTTCAGGATCCTTGCTCTTAGCCTTTATTATTATCCATCACTTCATTTTCATTACTTGATTTTATCCATACGTATACTCATATATATATATACACAAGTCATATTTGTGAGTATTCTCACATATTGTCCATAAATTTATTCAAAGCATTTAACTTATGAAATCCCACATAAGTGAGGACATGCCATAAGGATCCCGTTGACAATAATGTAAATCATCCAATGTTGCACTCGAATACCCCACCGAAGTAAGAGTATAATTCGAGATGAGTATTTAAACAAATAAGAGGTAATACTACATAAATGTCCCCACTATTAGTAAGGGCTTATTATGAGTTATATGTACAGTAATGTAAGAATCTCTTATAGCCAATTTTCACTCAACTTCATGCTTATACCGTCGAAGGGCAGGGTCCCCATGACGTTTAGACATGAGATTTGAGTGTTATCCACTATAAGATTAAAAATAACAACCAACAAACAATATATAGATTGATTTTACAAGTCTTTAAAACCTTTTCCATTTTCCTTTAAAACAAGCTCCACTTGCTTCCACTTTTAGTATTTGAGCATATAGGATCCTTGAATCAAACCAATGATAAATATACATCAACTATACATTAGATACATCAAATAAAAGCAAAGGAAACCATCAAAACCGGTTAGCATCAAAAATCACATAAAAATACTCTATAGAGGCCGAATGGGTGTAGGATGAGTTCTTGGTGTTTTCTCATGATTCAAAAGTCCAAAGATCAATGGAAATATGATAAAAAATATTTTTAGAACCCTCCTAAGTGATCATACACAGCCCATGCAAATAGGTTGTGAAAAACCACAAATATTCCCCAACACCCCTCTATTGAGCCGGTTTTGAAGCTAGTTGAAGAGGATGAAGCTTTCATACCTCAAATGGACTCCAAAATGACTTCTAAAGGTTGGGTTAGCTGCTGGACACCTCAAGCAAGGTTGTGTATAAGTTCTGGACCGTTTGGAGAAGATTTGCTCAAAAACCCCCNCTTGGTGATTTTCTCATGATCAAAAGTCCAAAGATCAATGGAAATATGATAAAAAACTATTTTTTAGAACCCTCCTAAGTGATCATACACAGCCCATGCAAATAGGTTGTGAAAAACCACAAATATTCCCCAACACCCCTCTATTGAGCCGGTTTTGAAGCTAGTTGAAGAGGATGAAGCTTTCATACCTCAAATGGACTCCAAAATGACTTCTAAAGGTTGGGTTAGCTGCTGGACACCTCAAGCAAGGTTGTGTATAAGTTCTGGACCGTTTGGAGAAGATTTGCTCAAAAACCCGCTAGGTGCCGTGAGAGGGTGTGAGTGAGATGAATGAAGAGATTTTTCTGTTTTGGGTGCAAGGCTGAGTGATTTCGGTGCTGGGGGCTCATCTCACATTTATAGGAGAAGCCAAGGCTTCTAGATGGCCAGCACACATGTCCAAACCAGCCTTGCTTCAATGGAAAGTAACCTCCCCATGCAAGTTACCAAAATGCCCTCAAAGTCAAGATCTTTTTATGACTTTTTGTCTTTTTTTTTTTCTATCTTCCAGCAACTTCTCCTATTGCCATGCGTCAATACCCTAGGCTTCCAAATCAGTGAAGAGCCGGCCCTACTCAGTGAATTTAGCAGTTTAAAGCTAAATTCGACAGTTGGAGGTTTTAAGGCTCGGGTTTTAGGCCAAAAGTTACTGTCTCGGAATTGAATTCTGATTTCATCAAACCGAAGTAAAAACCATTTATATACTAAATAGAGTCCATTTATGATATAAAATCAAAATGGTGAAACTCTATTTTAGAAATAAGGCCCGGGTCAAAAGTGCCACGTAAGCGATGAATAGTCATCTTTATGCTTAAAAAGGTCAACGGATTGACTTTTATAAAAAATCTAGTATGACGTAGAGGGTTTCGATACAAGCATAACGGGCTTCAGTTTGAGTAAAACTGAGTTCGGTTGACCTAGTTTTTGATACTTACAAGATTGGTCGCTAGAAGATGACTCTTTTCTAAAGAGATTCTAAAGGGTTTTGACTAGAAATCTCTTAAACTTCATGAATGTCTTTAAAACCATACTATAGCTAAATGATAATGTCTTTTCAACATATATCAGTTAGTTTAATAATATGTTTAAGAGATTTGAATTCCTTGGGCGTCACAATATGGATTCGAGATTACCTTTGGAAAAGATAGTTTCCTTCAAATGAAAACTTCCCATTAGAAAAATCCTCCTGAAGCCTTAACAAATGATTTCTGGAAGTTTTGGGTCGAGCCTAAGTGGTTTTCTTAAGGGGATGGGGTGTTATTTATAGATAAATGAGGTTAAAACCTAATTCTCTATGTAAAATCCATTTTGGGACATAATCGAGCGTTTGATATACAATATCTTTATATCAGAGAATCTAGGGTTCTTCATCAAATGTTTGATGAAGATACTGAACGTTTGATAAAAGCACATCGAACGTTCCATAATAGCATCAAACGTTTGATGTTCGCACTGACACCTTCTGAGCATTGCGCAGGCTTTGCAGAGAACGTGACTGTACTTTCCAAGATCGAACGATTGATGATGATCATCGAACGTTTGATAGTCACATTTTTTGAATAAAATGATTTTTAAATGTTTTATAAAAATGGGATAATGTTTTTAATCAAATCTTTTGTCAAATACTATGAAAAATAGCTTTGAAATATTTTGGGGCATTACACAATCTGCACCACATCATCCAGCAGCAGTGTAGGGAAGAACCAACACCACTTCCAGCAACCTTCTACTATCTCCGGTAACCTTACTCCGACCGTTTCCAGTCAACTGCAGGTGTAACTTGGCCAACCATCCACAGCCCAGCGCCGTCGTGCCTTCTTTTGCCTTCTATGGCTCAAAAAGGTCCTGTAATGCCCTAAAATAATTAAAAGCTAAATTTTATAAATATTTGACAAAAGATTTATTTAAACACTTTTCCAATTTTATTAAACATTTAAATAACTTGTTAAACATAAAATGTGACCATTAAACGTTTGATGATGATCATCAAATGTTCGATCTTGGAAACTCTGCAAAGCCTGCGCAATGCTCAGAATGTGTCAGTATGAACATCAAACGTTTGATGCTTTTATGGAACGCTCGATGTGCTTTTATCAGACATTCGATACTTTCATCAAACGTTTGAAGATGAACCCTAGATTATCTTATATAAATGGATCAAACGTTCGATATTGCATATCAAACGTTCGATCATTTACCAAAATGGATTTTTCGTAGGGAATCGGTTTAACACCCCACTTCTCTATAAATACCACCTCATTCCCCTTAGAAAATGACTTAGAGCCGACCCTCCTGAAATCATTTGTTAAGGCTTGAGGAGAATTTTCTAAGGGAAAGTTCTCATTTGAAAAAAATTATATTCTCCAAGGGTAACCCCCAAATTCTTACTCTTATTATGTTATATTTTATTGTTTTAAACCTAGTTAAGGTCATGTTTATGCTGCTCAAATAAGTCATAGTAATTCAAGGGCTTTTATGATGGCTTTCCAAAATGTTTTAATAAAAGAAATTACTTTGTGTTTTACCTCTTTAAAAGTATGTTATCTTTGTTCTTTAATGATTGTTTAATGTTGATAAATGATGTTCTAAGTCTAAGAATAATTGTAGACAGGTTTGATAGGAGTTTTTGGACTTTCATGCATTCTAGACATTCATCAAACGTTCCACTGTTCTTGATCAAACATTCAATCTTCGAGGATCAAACGTTTGATAATCGTGTCAAATATTTGATGATGGCCAGAAATGCCATATTAGGGATTTTTAAGACAAAGAACACACAATGATTCACAGTTAGTAAGAGATTTTGTTCTTAGCATATTGTCGGGTTATTTTACATTTAACGAGGGATTTGTAAAATGTCTGAAGCATCGGGTGAGCAATCAAGCTAAGTGTTTTAACTGAGTAAAGAAGACTGCCATTTTCTAGAAGTGCGATATGTCAGATGACTGAGCACAATATTCCATGTGATTTTCTTTATCAATTTAGGATAAGAGAATATTTGATTATATATTCCCTATTTTTGAATAAATAAATAATAATTACATCATATGACATGGTTGCATCGTCTCACAACAGAATAATGGCCACGAGCTTACTATTAGTACGAGTTGATTCTATGGTTAAATAGTGTTGTTTGATGAAGAGGGCCTTGGATCCAATGGTTTAGTTTGTGACAGTGCACAATTCATTGAGTGGGTCACCAGTTACGGCTTAGCTAGTCTGTGTGGGCCACCCGAGGTCAGACTCGATCGGACTGCTAGTGTAAGACGGTACGTTTGTGCAATGTTTGGGGCACCAGAATTGTACTAGATGTCTTTTTGGACGCGCTAACCCTATTGAGAGAGAGTAATGTCTCAGATAGACCATATTTTGACGACCTGATTTCATCACATAAATTTTTTTTTTTTTGGAAATGAAACCGAATAGTCACAGAGGCTCATGTAAAGCCCACATCATTAACTCATAATCTGGGCATATCATATCAGAGTTAATAATACACGCAGCGGAAATAAACACATAACATGTGAGGTGTGAGAGAAACATAACCTGGAGCTGACATAAACTATATACAACAGTTTTACAACACCTGCTATACAACAAAAGAAAGGCTATCAAAAATGCCACATACGGCATAGCCAAAGTACATCATTCTGTTTCTACATATACAACAACATGATGTACAACAAAAACTAGACTACACATGAGTCTAAACAAAATACCAATAGGCGTACATCACCCTCAATCATGGTAACCCAAATGCGCAGCCACAGGATCATCATCCTGATCCACGGTACCTGCATCCACAACATCCTCTGAGGCGATCATGGAGTTAACCACATTCGCCCAGGCGGATGTATGAGTCTACAGTCTCAGTGGTATAAGAAATCACTAAGTTTTCACAATGAGCCAATCTTTTGTTTTCTACTTAGTTTACAATAACAGCTACATTGGGTTTATAAAATATCTTTCTATAAAGCATGACGTAGCTGATGAAGTAAACACCATAGTTAAGAAATCATTTGAAACATAACACTTTTAGCATAATTAAGTCATATAAAATCATCATATGCAACCAGGTCTAGACATATACATAAGTTCTTTTCCATTGAGACTCTTATGCATACCAATACATCTAGCATGAAATTTCATAAAACATAATACATATACATTCTCAAAATCATAAACTTGTCATGCATGCTTCCACATTCATACATTTCATAATATAACTTTAAACTTTCATAAGGGTATGGACCCCCTTTTTCTTTCATAAGGGCATATCCCCTTTCATTTTCATAAGAGCATATCATCTTTCATTTTTTTATCAGGGCATATCCCCTGTCACTTTTATAAGGGCATATCCCCTTTCCTTTTCGTAAGGGCATATCCCCTTTCATTTTCGTAAGGGCATATCCCCTTTTCACTTTCGTAAGGGCATATCACCTTTTCACTTTCGTAAGGGCATATCCCCTTTTCATTTTCGTAAGGGCATATCCCCTTTTCATTTACGTAAGGGCATATCCCCTTTTCACTTTTGTAAGGGCATATCCCCTTTTCACTTTACTATCATCAGGGCTAATCGCTCCTTCGAAAACATTTCACTTTACTATCATCAGGGCTAATCACCCCTTCGAAAACATTTCACTTTACTATCATCGGAGCATTACACTTTTTCGAAAACATTTCACTTTACTATCATCAAGGCTAATCACCCATTCGAAAACATTTCACTTTACTATCATCGGAGCATTACACTCCTTCGAAAACATATCACTTTACTATCATCAGGGCTAAACACCCCTTCGAAAACATTTCACTTTACTATCATCGGAGCATTATGCTCCTTCGAAAACATACTCATTCTCATGCAATAAACATCTTTTTTTCTTTCTTTCATAATCATGTAATCTTTAACATCATTTCATAATCAGATTCCATCAAACATTTTTAAACATATTCAAGCATCAAAATATCATCATATAAAAACACTAACATAACATACAATTGGCTCGAATATAA
Organism: Betula pendula; assembly: GCA_900184695.1. Lineage (NCBI taxonomy): Eukaryota > Viridiplantae > Streptophyta > Magnoliopsida > Fagales > Betulaceae > Betula > Betula pendula. The sequence continues at coordinate 111,314 of FXXK01001396.1, forward strand.
TAACATCTTTGAAAGCATAAAAATAGTATCTTTTCTCAGTGAGTAATTATACTCACCTCTCGAAGCCTGCTTAGAAATTCCTCTTGTCGTTTATAAAACTCACTGCAATTAATTACATCCACGCGCAACAATGTATTAGTGTAAGATTATATTTAAAACCCATATTTAGACCTCTTATTTATTTTCCTTAACTCTGTCTAATAGTTTAGCATAACGACATATACCTAAAATATTATAATGCTACTCGGGCATTATAATGGCATATCTAAAATATTATAATCCCACTTGGCATTATAACTACATAAATTAAATTCTAGTAGCTAGAATTAATATAGACTAGGGATAAAGAAATTATACCTAGCACTCCCCAAATCAAGCTCCAAAGCTAGAGGACTTGAGCTATTTCTTCTTCCTAACTACTAGGACAGCACGGCAATGGGCTGGAAGGAGCAGAATTTTTTTTCACTTTCTTCCTATAACTACAAGGGCAGTACGTACATGGGGAAGAAGATGTATTTTTTTGTTTCAAATGAGAGCCAAAACAGCCCCTCATGGACGGGTCAAAGCATAAGATAAAGGCTGGACAGATTTCTTTTGCTTTCCAATTTTTTTACTGCACGTTATCACCATGCATTTACACAATACACAGCTCCCCACTCAAAGTTACAGCACACTCACTCATAGCAGTCCTATCCAGCACTTCCACATATTGACAACACATAATCCACTCACACACACAGCTGCCCACACGTTAGTATGCATGTCTTCTCCCTTTTTTTTAAAACTGGACAGCACCTGCTTGCAAAACCTACAGCCCTACCCGTTACTACATACCTTCAACTTAAATCTGGACAGCACACCACACATGCAGCAGCTCACGGCATGAAGCTTCCAGCAAATCCAATTTCTCTTTTTTTTTTTTGTATTCTCTTCTTATCCAATGACTTGCAGCTTGCAGCTGGACAGCTCGGCTAGGCTTAGAAAAATTCCAGCAACTTCTTTTCTTCATATTTTGGACAGCACACACATGCATGTTAACTCACGTAAATATATATCTTACTTTTCTTAAAATCTGGACAGCACACACCCATGCACTAAAGTCTTCACAGCAAGTCACTATCTAACTTTTCTTTCCTTTTCTATATGTTGGACGTTCTCTTCTTTTCTTTGGTTTTTTTTCTTTTTGTTTTCACAAGCTGTCTTGGACAGCAGTCCAATTCAAAGTGTATATATATATCAATCATGGCTTGCTCTAGCATTCACGTGAATGCTATTTCATTTTAACACTCCAAAAATTTATTTTTCTTTAAGCGTATTATAAATTAATCACTACCCAATTTAACTAAGAACATATAATTAAACATTAAATATATTCTTCCGAATATATTTGACCCATCTTAACATCACAATTTTCACCAAAGTGTTCTTAGTCGACCTAATTAAATCCTGGAGTATTACACATATTGTTAACATATGACTATTTATACAGTATTCATGAAGCATATTTCTACATTAAGAATAAGAGTTAATCATCGAGATTATGTCTCACTTTTTAAACACTATTTTTGTCAAAGGGCATAGTAATAAGGATTAAACCCGCTATTTACGAAAATATCATCTGAAGTTCTTAAGAACTTTTTTATTTATTTTATACCTCCCAGCTTTCAAAATAACTTGCTTACTAAGTTAGCCAACTTACTCAATTACTTCTTTTTTGTAAAATGCCTTGGTATTTTACAAAACCCTCAGGAGTTTGATCAATTGGGATCCGTACCAAGATTATGGTATCTGGATAGTAGTTATTGTATTCAGGTTTAATCTTTTAGATGTAAAGCTCTGTGCCTATATTTAATGATGTCAGAATTATCTATTATATACTCAGATCAACTATTCCGCTGAAACTCTGACAGAGATTAAATAGGGAACTTAGACAGTTACTAGTTAATTGTTTTAAATGCCTTATGGACGTTATAATCTAGTTTATTCCTTCTCAATGGATAAACTTGTGTATAAGGTGATTCTCAAGCCAGTGTTTACATATTCTTCCCTACCACATAGAATAGAGATATCTCTGAGTCTTAATTTGATGATTAAGGTTGGGAGGCGAACCATGAATTACAAGTTAGCTAAATTCTTGAGGCGTTATAGATGGTATCAGAGCATTGGCTGACTAATCACATAATTGATCTGAGAATAGGAATGTCCCAATAGGCTTAAATCTTGAAGAGGATAGAGCATAGGTGTGATGTTAGTAGGATGATTGATTGTGGTATAGTCTAAGTAAATAGCCTAGCTTGATTGTGATAGTTTAGAAGCATAATTATTTTATTCCTTGTCTCAGTCACTTGGCCTTGCTAATCAAGCAAATGATTGACCGTCGCGAAGTTAAGAAACTTGTACGCGAATGGCCAGAGGAATATGGACTCTATGCGCCAGGGTATAAACCGCCCATAGCATCTAAAGATGTTGGGAATCGTGAGGAATTGAGGTCGGAACCTATTATGAAGAATCTCGAGGTAACACCTTCGAAGTGGAAACGCCGCAATGTATCTGCTGTAAGAGATTTCCAACCTATTCCCAAGACAGCTCACCCACATCTGAGTATGGAAAGGAGACTTCAGATAGCAGCTCACATGAGGTGTGTTGCTGATGAAGATGCTGCAATGACACGAGAAGAGATTCGTTTGTTGAAAGACGGGACACTACACAAGGTAACACGTCGTCACAAGGCAGCTTTTCTCCTAAGCATCTGTTGGAACTGGTGTCCAAAACTCCAATTGATCATAGGATTATATTTGTTGTAATGAATGTTGATTGATTATTCCTTGGTTGATTATAGAATATTGGGCATATCCATTAGGGTTTTACATAGCATATATGTGTTTTGAATATTCACCCGATATATGTATGTAAAGGTCCTTATGTTACATTTTATTTGACTATGATGTGAGTAAAGTATTTTAGCACACAAGAAGATCATAGTTAAAGATCCTTGTAATCTGTAAAGTGTTTATGGTTCGTAGTCATTAGGTAGAACTGGGCATTCTACCCTAGACTATATCATGGTTAACTATGGTGATCTGTCTTGATCCAGTGAAGCGGGGATAGACTTCAGGTTGACATGATGGTGTAATATCAAGGTGGGATAAATACAGGGCTATACACTGAACAGGACCATGTGAGTCATTGTTCTTTCTAATAACTGTCAGAAAGAATAAATGTACGTGTACGACAACTTATAACTATTACTCTTAATCCTAAGAAGTTAGTGAACCAGATGTCTGAGTGAATATCACTTTGATGTAATATGGACTGAGGACTAGTTGACTTGGTCAACATCTCCATACATTGGGTGATTGACATGAAGCATTGTGGAAGATCTCTCTTCAAGAAGGAATCCAAATCCTTTGTTGGTTAAAGAAAGAGATAAGGAACACTTCCCTTGTTTTAGGATTGATAAGAATGTTTTATTTTGTATCTCAGGCCTGAGTGAGTTTCGGTGGAATTTACTTGAAACGGATGTACAAGGGTGAGATGAATTTCATAGGGTACAATGAGATAAAGCATGAAGTTCAGATCCAGGATGACTCAAGAAAAAAGATATAGTGTAACAAAGTCAAAGTTAATCATCTTTGTTTTAACTATAGAGTAAGTTCTATGGAGGGGTATTATGTTTAATAAGTATGTCACGAAAGATTAATTGTATATTATCAAAATATGAATTAGAGTGCAATCACATTTGTTTAGTGGAATTATCTGTGATTTTAGTAAGGTGTGATGAGTCATTGGGTGACAAGATTTCACAAGGGACTAAATAGCTAATTCTATTTTTCTTCAGGTCCCTTCTTGAGCTGATGTAAATTGACTAAGGTAAATATGTTCCTCAGATATTTTATAAAGGATTTATTTATTTATGTTGTTTTTATTTAAATAAAATTAGGCTTTGATTTTTATTCAATCTTAATTTATTTCATTAAAAACTTGGGCTAAGAGAATTTATTTCTAAGAGCCTTGTGTGAAAAGGTTTGGGCCAAAGGAATTAATTCCTAGGCTTGGTCCAAAGGGAAGGAGCATTGGGCCAAAAAGGTGAAACCAAAGGGGCCCAAAGCTAAGTCCAAAGGGAGACAAGGGCTAAGGGAAAACCCTAGCCCTTAGGTTAGCCATGGGGAGAATTATCTCCCCCCATGGTCGACGGACATAAGTCGGCCAGGGGGAGAGTTCCCCCCCTGGCCGACGGCCACTAGAGGAGAAATCCTCTAGTGGCTTGTAATCCTATTTTTCTAGGATTTTGATTTAATTTTATTTTCCAGTTTCATACTGTAATTGGATTCTAGAATTTTCTTTAACTCATTTTCAAGTAAACCTAAATCTATAAATAGAGGATCATAAACACAACAACACACCTTGAGAAACACAATTACTACAATAAAGAGTTGAGAGCTACATTATAGTTGAGGGTGTGGGAAAAATATTCAAGATAGTTCTTGTGCTTCTAGTTGTGAGTCCATACTCACAGTCATATTCAGCCATCAAGAAGAAGATATGAAGTTTGAAGAACATTGTTCTTCGTGTTCTTCGCATTCTTGGTGTTCTTCGAAGGTTCTTCAAGTCCTTTGGTGTTTTAGATCTTTAAGATCTAAAAGTTCTTGGCATTCTTGGCATTGTTCTTCAATCTTTGAAGATCATCAACAACAAGCACGAAGAAGGATTCAAAGCCTCATGCAAATATTTCTAAATGCCTAAAGGAGGCCCACAAGATTTGTAAGTAACAACAAATGTGTTGTTTTTTTCCTATTGTCTAGAATAATCAAATGCTATGTTTCCTCTTGAAATATGCTACAATCACATGCTTTTTGTTTTTCAACTGCTCATGTTGATGTTTAAAGTTTTTTATATATTCTTTTCACATGATCCCCAACAGCATCAAGAAGGATTTCGAAGCAATGATCAAGGATTAAAAAGATCCATCCGAGGGTGACGTTAATGACAACGAAGGCATTTCCAACGCTTAGAATAGTAGTTATATTAGATAGGGTTGCACACAAGCACTATGTAGCTAGGGGTGCATTATGGGTAGAAGGCGCATAATTATGTTTCAAAGGAAAAAGTTAAAATTTCCTTGTTATTTTGAAAGAAATTCGTGAAATATGATTTACTTTGAAATGAATTTTGAAAAGAGTATTTCTGGATTTCTTTTCCTTCAAAAAAAATAAAAAAAATTGACCTAATGGCCATATCAAACGTTTGAAGCCAGTCATCAAACATTCGATGTCAGTCATAAATGACAAAAACGGTCTTATCAAACGTTCAAAGGAAATCTTCAAACGTTTGATAGTAGTCATAAATGCTTGACCTAATATCATCAAATGTTTAATGCGATAATCAAACGTTCGATGAAACCTAGAATCCTATAAGTCAGATTTGAAACGGCCATAATTTTCATCCAAACTCATTTTTCTCTCAATTTTCTCTCTATCCAAATTTTCCCAGGGAGATTTTCGTCCACTTCTCTGAAGTCTTTGAAGATTTAAGCCTGTGTTAAAGCGTATTTAAGGTAAAAATTCGAATTTCAACCGATTAAATTATGTATTTTTCGTTTTTAATTGTTTAAGAGTATTTTACTTTGATTTTCATGAGTTAAAGCATGTTAGGACTTATAGAGTGATTTTAGGATGGGTAAAATAATTCCAACCAAACCCGTTTGGATTTGGGAATTTTATGCCCAAAATTCTGAAAATACCCTTGCCTATTCGGAGTCAGAAAATTTTTCAACCAAATCTGGATTTTTAAATTCTATAAATTTATTAATACCCTTTGTGCTGGGATTGATTCCCAAAAAATTGCTCTTGAAATTTAACTTTGAAACTCGCCATTCAAGCCACAAAATTTTCACGAACCCTATGAATTTAGTGAAAAATATTTTGACAAGGGTTTCACTCGAAAATTCATTCGTCAGAACCTTTATTAGCCCTATGATGTCACGAAACACCCATAGGGGTAATTTTGTAAAAGCACCCAATGGAATTTTCCGCCAATGTGTTGATTGAACCCTAAATGCGGAAATTCTTCTTTTCGCATGAATCTCAAAATGAAAATTTTTGACCTAGCCTTTATTTCAACTGGACTGCTATATTTCATTTACCTTGCCTATTTTCTTTATCTTATTGTTGGAATTTAAGATTTTTAGGAGTTAAGTTCGAACCACTTAGAAGGATTTTAATAGGTTTTTATTTTCACTACAACAGGACGATGGCATGAACTTTGGGCAACAAGAGGAAAGCTGATGCGATCGTGGATTCAGATGGTCCCGCATTGCGTACCCGATGCCGGAGGGAGACTTCAGTTGCCCAAGAGGCCTCAGTAGCCCCAGAGCTACAAGACAACCAACAGCCACCTGAGGATGATATAGCAGACTCCTCTACTTCTGGATCCACCCCGACCTAGAGTACACTCGTGACTACTCATTTTGACACACAGAGATTCCGAAACAGCGCAGCCGATCATGCTTACGTCAAGCATTATTATGGGTAAGGTAAGGGCTACTGGATGAGCGTGTTGTGGACCTCGCCAACATCACGAAGGAGAACCCGAGGATTCTGGAGTGCTATGAGTTCCAAGGATGGACAGAGATGCTCACTGTCCTATGAGAGGCAGCCGTAGATCTGGTTCGGGAGTTGTACTCAAACATATATGAGTATGGTGATGTACTTCGTGACATGGCTCCATGGCCATGAGATCCGAGTGACTGCTGAGCTTATCTGCATTCTTACCGGCACCCCGAGGGTGGTAGATTCTCCCTACCCGTGGACCTTCGATGATTAGCCACAGCGACAGGTTTTGACCGACAGTTTTTATGAAAGGAAGCCCCACAATTTGTCTTTGAGCACCACCGGAGGATTCAAGCTCAGTGAGTTGCCTTTCGCTCCCAGGATGACATATCGGATCCTCACAAGCCGCATCCATCCGATCAAAAGCAAGGATCTGATCACTCTCGAGTGATCCCTATGCCTCTACACCATCTGGGCTTAGATTCCAATTGACTTTGGCACCCTTGCCATGGTCCTTATGAAGGGCATCTCTCGCAACAGCAAGAACGTCCTACTCTCTTTTAGGGCCTTGATCACTCAGATCACCGAGTCTTTTGGGGTCTCTAGAAAGAAGACAACTATTGTGCCGCCAAAGTCATCCATCAACCGGAAGTTCTTCTCCACAAGTGACTGCCATGTCAAGAGGACCCCAGTGATTCCAGTACAGCCTCTAGATGAGCCAGCCGACCCTGTGGGAGGATTGACATCTTCTCAGGCAACTCCCGTCAGATCTCCATTAGAGACTCACATACTAGCTGCGACCGATGCATTACGATGCATTACGAGGAGATATGCAAACGCCACGGCGGGATATGGAGACCCACTTCATGACCTGCATGGGAGCCATTCGGGATCTCGCTACGGAGCTCAGGATTGAGCTAGAGACGGCCAATACTGAGAGGAAGGCTCACGAGGACATGGCCTAGAGGATCAAGGAACTCCATGAGAAGTTCATCTCAGGGGAGATGGAGGACTTGACTGACATGGCTGACTGGGATGGCATGCTTTAAGAGTTCAGAGCAGGACCTAGCTTAGGGGCAGGCGATAGAGTTGGACCCTGAGACATTATTTATTTTATTTCATTATTAGTAGTCATTTTATATACATTTATATTTTGTATGGATATTTAGTCATAGGCATGGGTCTATGATTTATTTTGGATGATGTTGCTTGGTTTTTATGTTGGATGTTTACTTTATTTCGCAATGTCATTTCTTTTTAAGGAATTTATTTTTGATATATATATATATATATATATATATAACTATTTCATTCTGTTAAACAGATTTGCAATTTTATGAAGATTTATTTTTAGTTTTGAAAAGCAAAATTTAGAGGAGAAAATTTTTATAAGGTTGGGAGGATGTAACACCCCAAAATAATTAAAAGATAAATTTTATAAATATTTGACAAAAGATTTATTTAAACACTTTTCCAATTTTATTAAACATTTAAATAACTTTTTAATCAGAAAATGTGACCATCAAATGTTCGATGTGTTTTTATCAGACGTTCGATACTTTCATCAAACGTTTGAAGATGAACCCTAGATTCTCTGATATAAATAGATCAAATTGCATATCAAACATTCGATCATTTTCCAAAATGGATTTTTCATAGGGAATTGGTGTAACGCCCCACTTCCCTATATATACCACCTCATTCCCCTCAAAAAATGACTTAGTACCGATCCAAAATTTCCAAAAATCATTTGTTAAGGCTTGAAGAAAATTTTCTAAGGGAAATTATATTCTCCAAGGGAGACTCTCGAATCCTTACTCTTATTATGTTATATTTTACTATTTTAAACCTAGTTAAGGTCATGTTTATGCTGCTAAATTATGTCATAGTAATTCAAGGGCTTTTATGATGGCTTTCCAAAATGTTTTAATAAAAGAAATTACTTTGTATTTTACATTTTTAAAAGTGTGTTATCTATGTTTTTTAAGGATTGTTTAAAATTGTTAAATGATGTTCTAAGTCTAAGAATAGTTGTAGGTAGGTTTGATAGGAATTTTTAGACTTTCATGCATTCTAGACACTCATCAAACGTTCCACTATTTGTTGTACAAATATCCACCTAAATAAATAGGCGAATAAATGCACGTTTTACTCGCAAATGCACAAGATCAAAACGATAGTATAAACGGCAAATACGAGATCATTCCCACGAGGATTGGTAAATTATGTTTAAAAAGCAATTCCTAAGAAGATATTTTGAATGGAACGAAATAAATGATTGAATTGAAATAGTGAGATAAAAGGGTAGGGCATCGATATCCACCGCTAATCGTACTCAATTAAAATTAACAAAATGTACAATGCTGCAATCATATCAAGATACTCAATGTTTGCCAACCTAAGGGCATGGGTGTATACTCCAAAAGCTATTGATCTCCCTAAACAATGAGATTAGGCATGGGTGTATACTCTAACTCTTTTCTTTCTTGAGGGATTTAGCGTAGGTGTATACTAAGTTGTTCCTCAAGAAAGCATAAATCTATGGTGATCGACAAACACACTAAGACCTAGAACATGGTGTATATTCCGGTCTTTCATGTTGATTACTCCAAGAACCCACAATTAGTTCTTTTGTCACTCTACTAGGCTCAGGACTCGGTCATCCAAATTGACCCAAATAACACTCTACACATGTTATATGCATAAGATGATCAAACCCATACATAACCCATATGAAGAACGAACAAAAACTCGAGATAAATCAATTAAGTATCAAAACATGAATTGTAGCAAAACAAATTGAAACTTTAAAGAGACATGATTAGGGCTTCAATCGAGTCTTAACTAAAGTATTAGCTACACATAATTTGGATGAAAATCATCCCCATAAGAAAATAACAAAGAAACGCTAAAAAGAAAGAAAGAACTAAGAAAAGCCCTTCTTTGAAGCCTTTGATTCTTCTCCTCAAGCTTGTGTCCTTGTTTTGGAGGACTTAGGGGAGTATTTATAGAGTTTAGGAACAACCCTAGTCAATTTCGTGCATCCTAGGAAGTCCAAAATTGAGTTGGAGTAGGTTTAGGATTTTTCCAAATCGGGTCTGCCGACGTAACTGTTCACCGCGCAAAGTTGCTCGAGCCACCTTGATAAGTCACTCGATCAGACCTTATCTGCTTTAGGTTTTGCTTAATGATTTGTTCCTCTTTGAGTCTTCTTTCCAATTCCGTTAACCTTGCGTTAATCCGAGTTTTGAGCTAAGAGTTATGGCTAAAATAGTGCACAGGGGTCAAATGCTCAGCAGCTTTGCAATAGTTAATGTGTTTTGAGCCTGAGTTGATAGAATTGACTTTTCTTCCAAAACCTATAAAATATAAGAAAAATACAAAAACAAGACAAAACATCATATTATAATGAAACTAAGGGATTACTATATGTGAATTAAGGGGCTTGAATGTGTAACATTCAACACTTATCATAGCCCCAAACTTACATATTGCTAGTCCCTTAGCACTACAAAACTGAAAATAAATGACAACTACTTTACCTCCTCTGTCATGGGAAACACGATTGCATTTAGCGTATGCAACAAGCCTTTTAAACCCCTAGACATCTCTAGTAGGACGAGTGAAGTTTCGTGAGGGTTTAACAGGAATGATACTCACAAACATTATGCACAATTCATGTTATCTCCAAGACTAAAGTATCACAAACAACCATGATTCTCATTCATTAGCAAGCTTAAAAGGATAAACTCCATCTTCAAAATGAGTTGGAATTCCAAAGTCTAACCACTCACAAATGACAAGCTGAGATTTCACAAGTTCAATTCAGTGTAAAATGAACCAACACATAATCATGAGGCTTCAAATTAATTCTGATGTGCAATGACTCAATATCTCAAAGTTGATTGGGGTCCCCATCAGATTGAATAACCATGGCATTTTTTTTCTTTTTGGTCAGGCTGTGCAATGCTCAGTTCCCTTAAGCTTTCTAATTGACCCTTTTAGCAAGTGTTAGCTCGAGTCAAAAAGGCTACAGAACTAAACTAGCCATAACTTTAACCAATCCAAAATTCTCACCTTTTGACGTGAACATTCATTGCTTGGTGAGGCAAGAAGTCGAGTTACTCAGTGAAAGCTTCGAAAATGGTCTATTCTTTAACCAATTCAAAATTCTCACCTTTTGACGTGAACATTCATTGCTTGGTGAGGCAAGAAGTCCAGTTACTCAGTGAAAGCTTTGAAAATTGTTTTTTTTTTCTTTTAACCAATCCAAAATTCTCACCTTTTGACGTGAACATTCATTGCTTAATGAGGCAAGAAGTCCAGTTACTCAATGAAAACTTCGAAAATTGTTTTTTTTTTTTTATGCCAAGATATCCATCCAACAAGTCACCCAGCTTCACCCAATATATTGAAAACATACACAATTAGGTTCACATGTCATATCTCACAAACTATGTGCTAATGTGCTCATGGCAATTTGAATTGAAACAAGTGAATGCTCAGATGCCAAGGTTAGCAACAAGACCTAGAGTGCTAATCATATGATCATGTATTCAACATTCTAAGCTCGCCAATGAAATTCAAATCACAGTTCCAGATCAACCAAATTCTTAAGAATAACAAGAATATGCAATTTTTTTTTTCTAAAAAATATGGACAAAGTGTGTGTGTCTCTCCCATACCCCCAAACTTGAGGTACACATTGTCCTCAATGTGTAGAGAAAATGGAAAGATCATACCAGGGAGATGAGAAAACTGGTTGGACTAGGTATGGCTTGTAGCATACCCCCAAACTTGAATACAAGCACACTTTTCCTAAAAAAATAAATCTCTGAAAACAAAACAAAGGAAAACTAAAAACAAAATAGAACTAACAACAATTAACAAAAAATGAAACAAACAATGAAAAACAAAATAGAAAATTTTAAAGGATATGGCTCTTTAGTGCACGAAGTGGCCTCAGTACTACTTATTTCTTCTTGGGTTACCTCCCAAATAGTGCTAAGTTTATTTTCTTCAGCCAAACTGTGTGTCTCTCAAGTAATATGCTGGACAGATTGGAGGGCCACATCCTCATCTCTGAACTGAACGCCCATCTCCATGTAGGGCCTTACCTGGTTCCCATGCACCTTGAAAGTTTGATTATTTTCTTTGCAATAAACCTCCACGACTCCATGAGGGAAAACTTTGGTGACATCATAAGGACCATACCACCGAGACTTGAGCTTATTAGGAAAAAGTCTTAGTTCTAAGTTATATATCAACACCTTCTGTCCCACATAAAACTCCTTCTTGACAAGCTGCTTATTGGGATATTTTTTGGTTTGTTCCTTGCATAACTCGGTGTTTCCATATCCACCTTGCTTTAACTCCAAGTCTGGTGCCCTGCCAATAGAAGAATCAAGAGTAGTGTTAGTAGGCACAAGAGTTTCAAAGGGAAGTGTGTACCTTCTTGGATGAGGTGCGGAAGCCTCAAGGGAGTGTGTGGCATCAATGATGTCAATAACACATTCATGCTCTGGCTTTGTAAGGTTATGGGTCATGGCAAACTCCAAGGGATCAATGCTGTGTACTTGCAAAATTTCTTTAGCAGTACTTTGTACCACACCAATATTGAAACACTCATAATTCTCTTGTGGAAACTTCATTGCATGAAACACCTTGAACTCAACCTTTTCCCCATTTATGTCCATGCTTATAATACCCTTTTTAACACATATGTTAGTATCAACAGTGCTCATGAAGGATCTTCCTAAAATAATGGGTAAGGATGATGGCATGGGTGATTCTTCCATATCCAGGACCACAAAATCAACAGGCACAATAAATTTATCTACCTTGACCAAGACATTTTCTAAAATACCTCTTGGTCACTTGATGCTTTTGTCGGCCGATTGCAATGTGATTGAGGTTGGTTGAAGTTCCCCCAAACTCAATTTCTCATAAACCTCACAAGGTAGTAAATTGATACCTGCTCCCAAGTCTAACAAAGCACGGTCAAAAAGTTTGTCACCAATCCTACATGGGATAGTAAAACTACCTAGATCTTTCAGCTTAGGTGGTAACTTCCTTAACAAAACCGCACTTACCTTCTCGGTTAATGCAACTTGCTCATGCTCCTGAAACTTTCTCTTGTTAGTACAACAATCGTTTAAGAACTTGGCATAAGATGGAATTTGTTTAATTGCATCAAGTAAAGGAATATTGATTTCAACTTTCTTTAAGGTTTTAAAAACATCCATCAATTGTTTTTCTTTCTTGGGCTTCACTAACCTTTGAGGGAAGGGTGGCAATGTCACATAATCCCTCTCAATTACCTTTTTCGAGGTTGTGGCTTTTGTTGGAGGTGCTTCTACTTCCTTTTCTGTTCCCACCTTGTTATCAATGACCTTACCACTCCTGAGAGATGTCACAGCATTTACCTGCTCATGTCCTCTTGGATTGGGTATTGTTTGGGATGGAAATTCACCCCTCTTTCTCTCGCTCATCTCTTTGGCCATCTGCCCCACTTGTGTTTCCAATCTCTGAATGGCCTGGCTGGTGGTTGCTTCTAGTCTTTGAATAGACAAACTATTCTGAGCATTAGTCTGTTGCTGTGCGGTTATAAACTAGAGTATGGCCCCTTCAAGATCCTTCTTTTTCTGCTCCAGATTGGGTTGCATCACTTGTGGTGGAGCTTGATAATTATTCCCCTGCTGGAAATTTCTTTGCTGCCCTTGTGGATTCTGCACATTCTGATTATTACTCCATGAGAAATTAGGGTGGTTTTGCCACCCTGCATTGTATGTGTTGGAGAATGGGTTGTTCTTTGGAGGATAATTATTCTGGCCCACATAATTTGCTTGCTCTTGATTTGTGAATGAGGACATCGGACAAGTCTCAGTGGTATGGTCAGAATGGGAAGATATGGCACATACCTCAACTTGTACAATCTGTTGAATAGGAGAGATGTTCTAAGGAGTCATGGCTTTCACTAGCATGTCCAATTTCCTCTCCATGGTCGCCATCTGATTTTGAACTCCATTGGTAATATTGACTTCATACATGCCCTTTCCTTTGAGTCCTTGCCCCCTTGAGATGAGAATTGCTGGGAGTTCTCACTCAAAGTCTCAAAGGGTTCTATAGCTTCTTTACTACTTTTCTCCATTAGCACGCCTCCACACGCTGACTCTACAAGACTTTTATTAGGATTATCTAACCCTCAAAGAATGCTTGTACCTGATCTTCTTAGGATAAGTTGTGATGTGGACATTTGAGAAGTAGCTCATTGAAGTGCTCCCATGCCTCGAAGAAAAGGTCTCCATCTTTTTGTTGGAAGGTCTGAATTTCCCTCCTCAATTGTCTTGTCCTATGGGCTAGGAAGAATTTCTTAAGAAACTTTGTTGCCAACTCCTTCCAAGTGTGAATAGATCCTGCAGCCAAAGAGTTTAACCAAACTTTAGCATTTTCTTTTACAGAAAAATAAAAGAGAATTTACCTGATTTCTTCTGCGTTTAAGCCATGGATGTTTTGCGTCTTGCAAAGATCAAAGAAATCTCTTATGTGCAAGTATGGATCCTCGGAGGGCGTACCTCTAAAATGTGGCAGCATGTTGAGCAAATGAGGAGATAAATTGAAACTGCCTTGTGCATTTGGCTGGTAGGCGATGCATGATGGTTGATTGAGGTTTTGTGGAATGAAAGAACTTTTCATTGGCCTTTTTGCCGGTGGATTTGCAATGATTTCTTCGGCTATCTCTGTAGAAACAGATCAGAACAGAAACTAAAACAAAAGTCAGAAATTTTTTTTTTTTTTAGATGAAAATAAACAAAAATAACTAAACTAAAAGGAAAAACTTTTAAAAACACAATTTAACACAATCCCCGGCAACGGCGCCAAAAACTTGTTGTACAAATATCCACCTAAATAAATAGGCGAAGAAATGCACGTTTTACTCGCAAGTACACAAGATCAAAACGATAGTATAGACAGCAAATACGAGATCATTCCCACGAGGATTGGTAAATTATGTTTAAAAAGCAATTCCTAAGAAGATATTTTGAATGGAACGAAATAAATGATTGAATTGAAATAGTGAGATAAAAGGGTAGGGCATCGATATCCACCGCTAATCATACTCAATTAAGATTAACAAAATGTACAATGCTACAATCATATCAAGATACTCAATGTTTGCCAACCTAAGGGCATGGGTGTATACTCCAAAAGCTATTGCCTAAACAAGGAGATTAGGCATGGGTGTATACTTTAACTCTTTTCTTTCTTGAGGGATTTAGCGTAGGTGTATACTAAGTTGTTCCTCAAGAAATCATAAATCTATGGAGATCGACAAACACACTAAGACCTAGAACATGGTGTATATTCCGGTCTTTCATGTTGATTACTCCAAGAACCCGCAATTGGTTCTTTTGTCACTCTACTAGGCGTAGGACTCGATCATCCAAATTGACCCAGATAACACTCTACACATGTTATATGCATAAGATGATCAAACCCATACATAACCCATATGAAGAATGAACAAAAGCTCGAGATAAATCAATTAAGTATCAAAACATGAATTGTAGCAAAACAAATTGAAACCTTAAAGAGACATGATTAGGGCTTCAATCGAGCCTTAACTAAAGTATTAGCTACACATAATTTGGATGAAAATCATCCCCATAAGAAAATAACAAAGAAAAGCTAAAAAGAAGGAAAGAACTAAGAAAAATATTTCTTTGAAGCCTTTGATTCTTCTCCTCAAGCTTGTGTCCTTGTTTTGGAGGACTTAGGGGAGTATTTATAGAGTTTAGGAACAAACCTAGTCAATTTCGTGCATCGTAGGATGTCCAAAATTGAGTTGGAGTAGGTTTAGGATTTTTCCAAATCGGGTCTGTCGACGTTACTGTTCACCGCGCAAAGTTGCTCGAGCCACCTTGATAATTCGCTCGATCAGACCTTATCTGCTTTAGGTTTTGCTTAATGATTTCTTCCTCTCTGAGTCCTTTTTCCAACGCCTTTAACGTTGCGTTAATCTGAGTTTTGAGCTAAGAGTTATGGCCAAAATAGTGCACAAGGGTCAAATGCTCAACAGCTTTGCAACAGTTAATATGTGCTGAGCCCGAGTTGATAGAATTGACTTCTTTTCTTTCAAAACCTACAAAATATAAGAAAAACAAAAAAAACAAGACAAAACATCATATTATAATGAAACTAAGGGATTACCATATATGAATTAAGGGGCTTGAATGTGTAACATTTAGTACTTATCACTATTCTTGATCAAACGTTCGATCTTCGAGGATTAAACGTTTGATAATCGTGTCAAACGTTCTATGATGGCCAGAAATGCCAAATTAGGGGTTTTTATGACAAAGAACACACAATGATTCATAGTTAGTAAGAGATTTTGTTCTTAGCATATTGTCAGGTTATTTTACAGCAAAATGTCTTAGGCATCGGATGAGCAATCAAGGTAAGTGTTTTAACTAAGTAAAGAAGACTGTCATTTTCTAAAAGTGCGATATGTCAGATGATTGAGCAAAATATTCAATGTGATTTGCTTTATCAATTTAGAATAAGATAATATTTGATTATATATTCCCTATTTTCAAATAAATGAACAATAATTATATCGTATGAAATAGTTGTACTGTCTCGCAACGGAATAATGGTCATGGGCTTACTATTATTACGAGTTGATTCTTTGGTCAAATAATGTTGTTTTATGAAGAGGGCCTTGGATCTAATGGTTTAGTTTGTGACAGCGCACCATTCATTGAGTGACTCATCAGTTTCGGCTTAGCTAGTCAATGTGGGCCACCCGAGGTCGGACTTGGTCAGACTGCTAGTGTAAGACGATACATTTGTGCAATATCCGGGACATCAAAATTGTACCAAATGTCCTTTTGGACGCACTAACTCTATTGAGAAAGGATAATGTCTCAGATAAATCATATTGTTAACATATAACTATTTATACAATATTCATAAAGCATATTTTTGCATTAAGAATAAGAGTTAATCATCGAGATTATGTCCCACTTTTTAAACACCATTTTTGTCAAAGGGCATAATAACGAGGATTAGACTCGCTATTTGCGAAAATGTCGTGTGAAGTTCTTAATAACCTTTTTATTTATTTTATATCTCATAGCTTTCAAAATAACTTGCTTACTAAGTCAACCGACTTACTCAGTTACTTCTTTTTCGTGAATGCCTCGGTATTTTACAAAATCCTCAGGAGTTTGATCAGTTGGGATCTACACCAAGATTATGGTATTAGGACAACAATTATTGTATTCAGGTTTGATCTTTTAGATGTAAAGCTCTGTGCCTATATTTAATGATATCAGAATTATCTATTATATACTCAAATCAACTGTTCTGCTAAAACTCTGATAAAGATTAAATAGGAAATTTAGACAGTTACTAGTTAATTGTTTTAAATGCCTTATGGCCGTTATACTCCAGTTTATTCATTCTCAATGGATAAACTTGTGTATAAAGTGATTCTCAAGCCAGTGTTTACATATTCTTTTCTAACATGGAGAATAGAGATATCTCTGAGTTTTAATTTGATAATTAAGGGCTGAGAGGTGAACTATGAATTTAACTACAAGTTAGCTAAATTCCTAGGGCGTTATTGTTGGGGATTATGCCATAAATCCCAAGTTTTTGATATGATTGACTTTGTAGTAAATGAATGTTTATTGTTTACATATATATTTAAGCATATGACATATAGTATTTTGTATGATTCTTTATGATTATCCCCATATGAAAGGTCTAGGGATGCATTGAATATAGTCTATGGGTGTAAGTAAGGTTTTGTCCCACAAGGTCTAAGACCATAAGCCTTGTACTCCAAAATCATTTGTTCGCAGTCATGATGGAACTGGACATTCCATCAAGTAAGACTGTTACGCATCAATTGTGAGATTTACCTTGATCAGGTGAAGCGTATACTTTGGGTTGATGTGTAGGTGTATAGGATGGTATACACTGAACGGACCAGGAGTTTTCTTTTCTGTTAAAATACTGTTTTTAGAAAAGATATAACTCTCAGACTATTTATACTTGAGATTCTAATTCTTGAGAGAAAAGCAAACTTAGATGTGAAATGTCTTTAACTTTGACACATTGTAAACTAAGGCCTTCAGCAGTATGAGGTCAACATGGTCTTTGTGATTGGGTGATCACATGTAGCATCGTGAGCAGAGTTTTTCTCAATAGGGAATCCAAATCCTTCTTTGGTAAGAAGGTCACGAAGTCTCCCCTTGAATAGGATTTTATTCAGTGTTATTCTCTAACTCTTTGATCAGAGCATTTGGTAAGGTTAACTCCAAATTATACCTAGTGGGTAGACACTCACAGGAAGAGAGAATAATAAAAGAATAGAAATCTGGTACGCAAGGATTAAGAGGTAGAGAATATAGTGTAACAGTATCTCAGCCCTTATTCGTCTACGGAGGACTTTATGGAGGAATCATACTTGTGGTAAATGTCAAAGAGAACTTTGTTGATTTAGTCAAGAATATTTTTCGGAGTGCAGTTACAATTATGTAGTGGCGTTAATTGTAATTAATAGTGACTTGGGATAGTCAGATACTATTGGAGCCGAAAATATTTTGCTCTTTAGGTCCCTCATCAAGCTATTATAAATTAACCATGGACAGACCTATTATTTATTTATAGGACAGGTTATTTTATTTATTTAAACATGGGCTTATTTAATTAAATAAAATATAGGCCCAAAGAAAAGACTGTATAGAGAAAGAAGTGGGAAAGGTGGGCTAGGATAAAACCTAGCCCAGTGCATAGAAGATGACGCACAGGCTAGGGAATTTTTCCCTGGCCCATGCGTCACCTCCTTAGGAGGTGACAAGCTAGGGATTTAACAAACGCTAGCCATACACGTAAGGAGGTGGAGGCTAGGGTTTTGCAAACCCTAGCCGTCCACCTCACCCTTCCTTGCAATCCTACATTGCTTCTTTTTATTCTCTTGTGCTCCTTTCAAGAATATAAATAGAGGACCCTGTGGCTCAGTCAAAAAAGACTCCAACACAATTCTTTTAGCCATTGCTAAGAATTGAAAGCACTCCTTGAATATTTATTTCGAGAGCTAAGTTAAAGTTTTGAAGAGCTAGAAGAGCCCACACTCTTTGGTTATTTCTAGTCATTGGTGAAAAGATTTGAGGAGTTCTTGAAGCGTTCATCGAGGAGAGGATTCTTCGCTCATATAGCCAAGGCGTGGCCCTAGTTAACAAGTAATTTTATGTTCTTGCTAATTTTTATTAATAGCAATGTTCTTCGCATGTTCTTCATAGAGTAGATCCTGAGTAGGGAATATATTGTTTTTTAAAATTTGCACCCATATTCCCAATAATTGGTATCAGAGCCTACTTCATTAGATACATGTAGAAGAAAAGTTTTAGAAAACTATTTTTCTGTTTTTTTATTGGCTGTGTTTGGATGATCTCCGGAAATGAAAGTTCTTTTTTAAGAGCTAGAACATGTTCTACGATCTCTTAAGATCTCAACTGGAAAGTTTCAAGTCGTTTGGAGATCGTTTATTATTATTGATTGATTTTACGTTCCAGATTATGTTGCTGTAAAATTTACTGCAGGCCTGTAGGATTACGAATTTTTTTGAGTTGTGTTGACAAGACCTGAATATAATTGGGCACTTGTTTTGGCAAGGAAAATTTGTGCTCGACGCAATGGTCCAAACAGATCATCGTTTCGATTAATATCGAAAAAGTTATGATCATTTTAAATTTCGTCTACGGTTTTGGAAATCAGAAATCCTGCATGCTGACATGGAATTCGATTTTATTATGAAATTTTTTTTCCAGTGATAAAACTCAAGGGTATTTTTGGAACAAGGGTGGTACAAGGTTGAAAGTCCAAATTACCCCAAGGTACAAATGAATGCTATTCATTAAACACCAGCTTTGTATTTATTTTATAAATACGGTGTAGGCCGAATAATCAATTTTTTCATATCTTTATTGTTGTGTGAATGTAAACAAATTTTATTGATCCAAATTAATTGGATTTGAATTTGTTCATTCAAAGTCCAAGAAAAGATTGAAAGAAAATTGAAGTTATTAGCCGATAGTGTTTTCTTGAAATACACAAAGTGGCAAAGTTGCAATTGTGAAAGAAAGAACAATTGTTTTTTAAAATAAACCCAGAGTTTAAAATATGAAGTGGGGGAGAGATTTCGGGATGTAAATCTCGCAGTCTTCATCACAGGTCTATAGTAATGTTGTAAATAAAATACCTCGACTTGGCCTTGGGCCTTGCGATCCCCACGGAGAGTAATTTTATTTCATTGGTTACATAATAAAGCTTTGGATCGGATAAATGCGGTGTGCTTATCACCAATTAACGGTCACCCAACGGTGGAGTTACTTGGACAACCACATCAATTTTAAATTGATGGTCACACTTGACTGATCCTATGTAATACTTCGGTCCCATATTCGGAAGATAAGAAATAGCCGACATAGAGTGGGTGGTTTATCAAGAGAGTCATGAGTGTTGAGTCCCACATCGCCTAGTTACTAGTTACTAGGTGAAACTGGGCTTTATAAGTGATTCTAGGGAAGCTCCAAAATCGACTAATCCTTTTGAGGTTATAGCGCAGATGTGGCCAGCGCTTTTCCCTGGGTAGTTACAAATGGTATCAGAGCCACCTAGTAACGCCAGGCCATGTGGTATTAGAGCACTGCATGACATGGCCCTGACGAGGACGTCAGGAGTTTAAGAGGGGGAGTTTGTAACACCCCGGTCCCATATTGGGAACATGAGAAATAGCCCACATAGAGTGGGTGATTTATAAAGAGAGTCATGAGTGTTGAGTCCCACATCGCCTAGTTACTAGGTGAAACTGGGCTTTATAAGTGATTTTAGGGAAACTCCAAAATTGACTAGTCCTTTAGGGGTGATAGCGCAGATGTGGCTAGCGCTTTTCCCTAGGTCGTTACATCTTAGATATTAACCTCCCCAAGGAGCTATGTTATCTATGATCAGAGACTGAAATAAAACGGCATTTATTAATGACATGGTAGTTGCATTAATGGTTTTTGTTGTATACTTAAGGGCCATTAATAGGGAGATATAATCTCACCTAGTCAAGTGATTAAAAATACCTCGACTTGGCATGAAGCCTCGCGATCTCCACGGAGGGTAATTTTAATCACAGATTAGGCAGTCGTAGCTTTTCAAATATAAATATGTGTTTATGGGTTTACATGTTTTTATTTGTGCTAAATCTAATATATGTCTAATATATGCTCAATATATGTTTCCAAAATACAATATGTCTTCATTTAGCCCTTTCTCCACTGTCTTGAATCAAAACAAGTTGACTGGTCCCAACTATGTTGACTGGAAAAGAAACATGGATATAATGCTAACTGCCGAAGAGCACAAGTACGTGCTTGTAGAGGCATGTCCAAATGTTCCAGCAGAGGACGCCTCAGAAGATAACAAGCAATGATTTAATCGCTGGAGGAAGTTTGATGAGATGGCCAAGTGTACATTCTAGCCTCTGTGGCTAATGTGATACAACATCAGCTTCAGGAGATAAATCATGCCTCGGCTATGATGACAATTCTGAAAGAGATGTTTGGTGAGCAGAGTCGTGCTGCAAAGGCAGATATAATGAGATCTTTGCTGTACAAAGATGGCTGAGGGAACACCAATGAGGGAGCATTGCTTGTTAATGATAGCCATGCTTAATACATTGGAGGTTCTAGGTGCTGAGATAGACAGTGAGTCTCAGGTAGATATGATTCTACAGTCCCTACCTTCCTCCTTCAATCAATTCAGGCTCAATGTGTCCATGAGCAAAAAGGACTATACATTGGCAGAGTTGATGAACAAATTAATAGCAGCGGAAAGCATCTTAAAGAACACGACCTCAGCATTTATTGCTCATGCTTCCAACCCCAAGCTGAAAGGCAGGTGGAATAAGAAGCAGTTTAAACAGGCTAGCAATATAGTTTCCAATAAGCCAAAGCCTGCTGGAAAGGGGACAAAGGCTAATCAATGGAAGAAGAATTGCTTCTACTGTGATCAGCCAGGGCACTGGAAGAAAACATGCCCCAAGTATCTTGCTTTTAAAGCACAAGGTAACAGTTCTTCTTTTTTAGTTGAAACGTGTTTAGTTGCAAACCACATACTTGGTGTGTGGATTCGTGTTCAACTAATTATGTCTGCAATTCATTGCAGGGGTTCCAGGAAACCAGAAGGCTGAATGAAGGAGCAATGTACTTGACATTAGGAGATGGAACAAGAGTTCCAATACACTCGATTGGAACTTTCAAACTTTATTTTAAATCGAAGTTTTTAATATTGACAGATTGTTTACATGTACCCAACATTCGCAAGAATTTAATTTCTCACTCATTTGGGTAAGAGCAGATATACCTCTATTTTGAGGGATATTGCAGTAATAAAGAAGGATAAATTATTTATCTATTCTGGTAAGATTGTGGATGGTCTGTATATTATTACTCCCGATATAAATATTGTTGATAATTCTGTTATAGAATCTGCTCATCATAGATTACCATTAAAGAGAAAGTTTCTTTCTACTAATGATGCATATCTCTAGTACCTGCATCTTGGTCATATTAACACCAAAAGAATTCAAAGACTGGTTAAGATGGGCTTCTGGGCCCATTGGACTTTGATCATTACCCATTGTGTGAATCCTGTTTGGAAGGAAAAATAACCAAGAGGCCATTTTATGCAAAAGGACACAAGGCCACAAATTTGTTAGAATTAGTACATACTGATGTATGTGGTCCAATGAATACTTAGGCTAGAGGTGGATATGAGTATTTCATCACGTTTACTGATGATTACTCAAGATATGGATATGTCTACCTTATGCGCCGAAAGTTTGAATCCTTTGAGAAATTCAAAGAGTTTCAGGCCGAAGCAAAAAAGCAATTGGGGAAACATATCAGAACACTTCGGTCTGACCGAGGTGGTGAATATTTCCTCGGAGATTCAAGGATCACTTATCAAAGGCAGGGATAATATCTCAGTTGACTACACCGGGTACTCCCCAGCAAAATGGTGTGTCAAAAAGAAGGAATAGGACTCTACAGGAAATGGTAAGGGGTATGATGAGTTTTGCTGCTCTACCAACATCCTTTTGGGGATATGCCTTAGAAGCGGCACCATACCTTCTGAATTTGGTACCATCTAAATCTGTGGTACCCTTTGAATTGTAGACAAGGCGAAAGCCCAGCGTCAGACATGTCCACATCTGGGGATGCCCAGCACATGTGCTGAAAGGAAAGGCAGATAAGTTGGAAAAAAAACTGAAGTATGCTTGTTTGTAAGGGTTGTGTAGCAACGAAATTCCTAAAATTGCATCTACTTCAACTCATAAGAAAGGAATGTTTTTGGATTTTTGAAACTAAAAACTAAACTAAAAGGACTTAAAGTAAAGCAAGCAAATTAAGATATTGCTAATGAGAAGAATATAGGGAATTTATTTCACTCAATCCAAATACTATAAGCAAACCGTATCTAACATGGATCTTTAGCAAAAGCATAATATGAATGTGTAAAGATTGTCAATCCTTACAACAAGTTCAACATGAAAATACTATTAAGAGAAAATAATAGAACATCATAGCTTTGCACTAGTCACTCACCTAACATCCTACATGTGATATAACTTGTGTTTACTAGCATGCAATATAAAGTCTCCTAATAGCGTACACAATCCCATGAAGAAAGCATAAAATATCATAGGTTTTCACTACACTTTCCACCTATTCTAAGTTAATCTAAGTGTGGATTGCATCGTAGTCCTTAGCATATCCTATCAAATTCACATAAAATCATGTCAAAAGCACCATTACAAGGCCTATGCTTCCTTAATCAAAGACAATGAAAACATACAATTCATTCAAGACTCCAAAGAATTTCTCATAGACAAGAAAAATATTTTCATCTCAAATGGTATATCATGAAGATCAATCCTTAGGCTTTACAATCATTATACCAAATGCATAAAATCCTAGCTAAATACAACCAACCCATAGCAATTTGGATAAAGCTACATCAAACCCTACAAAGAGTTTAGTTCCTCATATAAGATTTGGAAATCTCCATGGGATTGGAGAAAACCATTTCCTAAGGAAATAAAGTGCTATGGGTCGAGTTTTACCCGCTGTCTAAAGCAGAAAATAAATGAAAACTAAGCTAAAACAGTAAGAAAACTAAGAACAACCGAACTCCCTGCCTCTCTCATTAGTTTTTCATATATAGAAAGGGAGAGACTTTAGATATTTTACAAGATAAGTCAAAGCATAAAAATCTTGATCCCAAGTGGTGTAGAATAGCTCTGAGGATAAATTTCGGCACCCATAACAGTTTGGTAAGCCGCAATATTGGACAAAAAATATCATCGAGTCGTTATTTGCTGTCAAAAGATCTTTCAGGTCTAGAAACATTGACGACGCTCGATCCCCAAAAGTGGGAGCTCGATCCCTAGTTGCGATCGATCCTTGAATATGGTGCTTGAGCCCTACTGCAATCGATCCCCAAAAGGTGGCGCTCGATCCCTCACCACTTCTTTAGCACTTCAACTTCTCTTGATTTGTCTTTAAGCCTAATGTCAATGATTTGCTTATGTTTTCCATTAGGACCTAAAAATAAGACAAAACACTAAAACACAATAAAATATTAGATAACAATACAAACTAAGGTTTAACATATGCGAGTTAGGTAGTTTGAATGTGTAACATTCAACACTTATCACACCCCCAAATTTACATAATGCTATTCCCTTAGCATTACAAAACTAAAAATAAAATGATACAAATATAAACAACTACTCTACCTCCTTTGTCGTAGGAAACACGATTGCATTTAGCATATGCAGCAAGCCTTTCAAACCCTAGGCATCTCTAACGGACAAGTGAAGTCTTGTGAGGGTTTAACAGAAATGTTACCCACAAACATTGTGCAAGATCATATTATTACAAAGAATACAGTATCACAAGAATTGTGGTTCACATGTCAGTAGCAAGCTTAAACTAATAAACACCATTTTCACAACAACTCAGGATTTACAAAATATGATTACTTACAGACGGCTATTTGAGATTCCAAATATGTTCCAACTGGTGTAAAGTGATATCAGCACATAGCTATGAGGCTTCAAAATAATTTTCAACACAAATGGCTCAATACCTCAAAATTCACTGAAATTCCTCCTCAAATGAAACAACCAGGGCATGGTTGCTATTTACCGACCTTTTGTTATATTTACACAGTTATTAGCTTAACTCCATTAAGCTTTTCTAGTTGACCCATGTAACGAGTGTTAAGCCAATGACTCCCAAACCAAATGGCTTTAGGGCACTAGATGTAGAGACATCCTTAAGGGCTTATATACTCAAGTCAACTAGGCTACAAAGACAAACTAGCTGTATCATCTCTTTTTTTTTTTTTTATTGCCTAGGTTATCCATCTAACAAGTCTTCCAATTGCATTAGAGGTATTGAAAACAAACATGTTGTCATTAAGGCTCATACCTCACAATCCATGTGCCAATGTGTTCATGATATTTCAATGTGAAACAAATAAATTCTCAAAAGCCAAGAGTAAGTAAAAAGATTTAGAATTCCTAACTACATGATCATGTGTTCATTATTTTAAGCTCACCAATGAAGTGTAAATCAAAATTTAAAGATCAACAAAATTCTAAAAAATAATATGAACATAAAATTTTTTTTTAACAAATTTATGAATAAGTGGTAAGTGAATAAGTAAACAAGTGTCTAAACATACCACCAAACTTAAATCACACATTGTCCCCAATGTGTATATACAATGAATGCAAAAACAATAGATAAAGGAAAACCTCGTTGGGGAGGTATGGCTCTATGCATACCCCCAAACTTGGACTCAAAAACACTTATCCTGAAAAACCAAACTAAAAAGAGAATAAAAATACAATACAAATGAATGAAATAAGTATGAATATCAACAATAATCAAGAATTAAATTAAAAAGAAACAAAAGAAATCTCTGATTCCCAAAATGAATCTCAAAACACTTGTCTTTAAATAAAATGGCAATAACAATACAATGTTGAAAAACTTCCAAAATTTCAACAATGTGATCAAAAGTAAACGTCTAAACCATTAAACAAAAGTACAATGAAACTCATGGAGCAGGTGGTGCTGGTGGAAGGCGACTCAGGATCTCCTAAAGTGTTACTCCAAAAGACTGTAGTGTATCCCCAAACTCAGCTTGCGTCTGATGTATTTTCTACAATTCCTCTTGCAGCAACTCGTACTCTGTATGTGAGAGTGGGGCTCTATCCTAGAGACAAACTGATGGCTTTCCTTCGGTCATTTCAACAACAATATCCTCCATCTCTAAGTCTTGCTTAGAAGTAGGATCGCTTCTCTTCATGTGGGAGGTACTGCGGTTCCGTTGTGCCAGCCCGAACTCCAGACCGGTATTTACAATATTGTCGGTGTCCACGATTTCAAAGCCCTAGCTGATAACAAGTTTGGTGACCAAAAAGGGGAAAGGTAGGGTCTTGTTATCACCTAGCAATGTTTTATCAACATATTCGTCCCAGCATTTGTGCATTTGGCTCCAAATGAGCTGTGGTGCTGAGAACCAGTGCTTCTTATAGAAAGCATACAGACTTGCTAGGAAGTCACTAGTCCTATGGGTCTTGTGTCCCAATGGGCACACGTTCCTCTTGAGCACCGTATCCACCAACCAAAGTTTTGAAGGCAATTTAGCCTTACTTGTGCAATTCTTCTTTTTGTCGGCATATTCACCTGCACACATATCTTGCACAATCATGTGCAAATCAAGCTTGGAGGGGGGCTTAGAAAAGCACGGAGATGGGCACTCATGTGGGCAGCCAAGTGCTTCTGTGATGTCCTCGATGGTTACTTGAAACTCAATATCATCAATGGTAGAGGACAACACCCCAGGATGGTCCGGATCAAAAGTCATATTCTGATAGAATAGACGGACAAAGCGAGGGTGGTACAAGTGGTACACTGGCTGGAGCAAGGGCATCAAATGCCTTTTCTTGAATTGCTTCCTTGCCCACTTGACTTTTTTGATTTCCCGAAAGGCTCCCACAATGTTACTTGGTTTCGGGATTGAGCTCAAAGTGTTGCCAATGGTAGCTGATGAAAGGACTGTCCTCACCCGGTGACCAACGGGATGAAGAATGAGTGTTTGCCACGAAAATATTTATTGGGGACTTTTGACAAACACCTACTGTGCCATGTAGAAAAATTACACCAAATGAAAAATTTTGGGAAATAAATCGGTGGGGAAGGAGAGAATGGGGGTGGGGAATATGATTAATCAAAAAGAAATTAAAATCAAAGTGAAAATATAAAGAAAATAGAAATAATTACCTGAAAATGGAGTTAGGTCAGAAAAATGGGAGAGAGTTGGTATCGAGCGTAGGAGAAGAAAAGAACAAATGAGGGAGGAATTGGGGTTTTAAAATAGGTCACGTGACCTTCTGGGTCGACGGGGATCGATCCCCATCCCCTGGCGCTCGATTGCCAATGTAAATGTTGGCGATCGATCCTCAAATATGGCGCTTGATTGCAAATGTAAATATGGGAGGGATCAAGCTCCAGATGCTGCGCTCAATCTGCACTGTCTGTGGATGGGATCGAGCTCTAGTTTATTGCGCTCGATCCCCACTTCAAAATTATACCATACCCATTTCCAAATAATAATATATATATTACAATGTATATACATGTATATATAATGTTTATGTTATATATATAATATATATATATATAGATATATATATATATATAATATTATATATATATATATTACTCCAAATAGATGGGATCCATCAAATCGATAGAATCCATATCTTCAATATGTTCCATACCCGGATGTAGGGTTTCAACCTCTGACCGTTGACCTTGAAAACTTGCCACTCTTTGGACTCTTTAACTCGACTGCTCCGTGGGGGAGACTGATACAATAATGAATGGGCCATCCCATCTCGATTGGAGCTTACCAAGAAAAAGGCTAAGTTTGGAATTGTACAGCCATACTTTCTGGTTCGAGACGAAAGTCTTGGGCCGGATGTGTTTCTGATGAAATGCCTTTGTTTTGTCCTTATACACTTGTGCACTCTCGTAAGCATCGTTACGTAGCTCTTCACGCTCACTAAATTGTAGTCTCCGGTGAGATCCAGCTGATTTCATATCAAAATTAAAATTCATCACGGCCCACCAGGCCTTGTGCTCTAGCTCAACAGGGAGATGACACGCTTTGCCATAAACCAACTGGTATGGAAACATGCCAATCGGTGTTTTAAATGATGTATGGTATGCCCACAATGCATCATTAAGTCGCAAGGACCAATTCTTACGATTCGGCCTAACCGTTTTCTCCAATATACGCTTGATTTCCTTGTTGGATAATTCCATCTAGCCACTTGTCTAAGGATGGTAGGATGTGGCAACCTTGTGAGTGACAGAATATTTGAGGAGTAAGGTTTTGAAAAACCTATTACAAAAATGCTTTCCTCTGACACTGATGATTGCGCGAGGCGTACCAAAACGACTAAAGATGTTAGATTGAATGAACTTGATAACAACTTTATGGTCATTGGTTTTGGTAGCCACAGCCTCTATCCATTTGGATACATAGTCCACTGCCACTAAAATATACTCAAATCCAAAAGAGGGGGGGAAAGGTCCCACGAAATATATCCCCACACATCAAAGATTTCCACTATCAAGATGGGGTTTAGAGGCATCATGTAACGCCTAAGATCTTAATTATGGATTATAAATCACTTTAAATAGACAAGGGTAAAAAGCTAATTAAAAGTAAGAAGGATGGAAAAATGCAAAGAAAATAAGCTTTAGAAAAGTATTTCGGTGGTTTTCACTTGAATTGATAGTTTTAGTTTTGACCCCTTTGGACTAAAATGATTATAACTTTTGACTCAGAACTCCGATTTAGGAAAACTTTATGGTGTTGGAAAGCTAACTCAAAAATATACAACTTTGTATTTCATAAAAAATTTTCAATTCCAACGTTTTAGGGGTCAAATTGAGCAAACAGTGACCTCCATCCGCAATGTCATCCGGACGGTCTTGGCTGCTGTTTAGTCAGTAGTGACCGTCCGCACCTCATCCGCAGCATGGTCTAGATGGACCATATACACTGTCATCCAGATGGCACATTTTAT
Organism: Betula pendula; assembly: GCA_900184695.1. Lineage (NCBI taxonomy): Eukaryota > Viridiplantae > Streptophyta > Magnoliopsida > Fagales > Betulaceae > Betula > Betula pendula. Next base: position 140,102 of record FXXK01001396.1, read on the forward strand.
GGTCCGAATGGTGACACTATTCACTCACTTATAAATAGGCTGAAACGCGTTTTTCAGCCTATTTTTCCAATTTTTCTTCTCTCTTCTCTCTCCTAGGGTTCATACTCAAACCTTGGGTATTGATCTTTGAGAGCTTCCAAACACATTTCTAACACCATGATCAAGATTCTAGGCGTTGGAAACCTACTTCCACCGATCGATTTGAGGTAAAATTCTCAAAATCGTAACTTCTCAATTCTTAAGCTATATTCTCGAATGTATGGCTTATGAATGATTGTTTCCTTAGGATTCTTGTTGGGTTTTACTCTACACTCATCGGATTGAAGTTTTGTAGTGCACAACTTCAAATTCTTCAATATTTAAGGTAAGAAGCCTAAACCCTAGATTTTCTATAGTTTAGTATTTTAGGTTTTTGGTTATGTTAACCCTAGTATCTCACTATGGGTTAACTTATAGGCAAGTTATATGTTATTTGGAACCCTAGAATGCTATGGGTTGCTTATGGCTACTTGGATAGTTGTATTTTCGAGTATCATAGATAATGGGTTGTGAGTGTGAGTGTATAAGTCATTGATGTTTTGGCAATGTAAATGTGCAGCAGGCATTGCTTAAACATTCGTGCTAGAAGTCGGTATTCATCAAGCGAAATTGTAAGTATTATACTTACTGAGAGTGATACACACCTTAAATTGTTTTGTGTTTTGTTTTCAATGTTTAGCAAATGTTATACTTGCTAAACAAATTAAATGTTTAAAAGATTTCGAAGGAATAATATGATAGTTTAAAAGACGAACCGATGATACCTTATGTCAACATATGATTTGTGTTTTCGATTATCTTCTTGAGACTTATGATGATTTGATGAATGATTTGTGATGAAGTATTGATGATTTATGATTATGGCGAATTTGTTGATATGTTGAGCTTTATGACGTTTTATTGATATTTGATTTTGAGAAAAATGATTATGGCAAAAATATTTGCATGGTATTTATGAGTTAAGTAAACATGAAAAGAGCATGTGTATGATGAACATAAGAATGCATGTAAACGCATGACACATGGGTTGTAAATAACTTGTGTGCTAAACCCATGACACAGGGGTTGTAAATATCTTATGTGCTAAACCCAAGCCACAAGGATTGTAAATATCTGTGTGCAACAAAGTAAGAGATAAAGGGAATAAAGAAAGCATTGCATGATGAACATGATGAAACTATGATTGAGTTATGATGTATTTTATGATTGATTTATGAGATGTTTATATGATGATTTATGTTTTATTAACCATAGACATATTAGTATGCAAATGAGGTTTAATGGGGAAGCACATATGTATATTCTTACGGCTAGCTGCATATAGATTTATGTTTTATTGCTTAGAAATGCTTATATGCTTGTGTTTTCACCTATAGGAGAAGGAATACTTGTATGTGGGTGTAGCTAAATTATATGATATATTTATAACATAGTTAAGCACGTATGTGTATTAGTACAGGCGGGAGATTGGAACGTACATGTATGTACCCAGCTATTATACTATTTCAGATGTTTCACGACTACATGTGTTTACTTCATCAGCTACCTTATGTTTCAAAATAAATGCCATATTTGTAATAACTATTATTGTAAACTCATGTAAACTAACACTTCGGTTCTTTACGAAAACTCAGTGGAATTTTATTCATTGAGACTGCTGACTCACTCATTTTCCTTCCGCCTATGTAATCATAGATGATCTCTATGGTTACATAGATATTGGTGTAGGTACTGAGAGCTTAGATAATGATCCCGTAGCCTACTATCTTGGCTATTACGACTGACGTCGTGGGACATGTATATTTTGTATAGACTCTTTAGTTAGCCTATTCTTTTGTTGTTGTTGTGATGTATACACAACTATATTTTGTATATATGGCTTGTGTCGTATGTGACACTAATGTATAGCCATTCTTTTGTATAATCACAGTCTAAACTTTTAATCATTAGAATTATGTTGTCAGCTCTATATGTATTTAATTACTCCCTTGGTATATAAATGCTTCCCCTCAGTATATATATAATGTGATATGTGACTCTAATGTAATAGATGTATATCTCATGATACGTTGTGAGATACATGTATGACAGGTGCTTTTATCACCTTGTGGAGATAGATTCGGTTCATGATTACAGTATGTTTTCAAAAAAAAAAAAAAAAGTAGCTACAATGTAATTATGAATCGGGTCACCACACATCATGTCCCTTCGGGACATTGTTCCAAGGCGTTGACATCTATCACACGCCCGACAGAATTGATTTGCATCCTTGAATAAGGACAGCCAGTAGAATCCGCTTTGTAAGACTTTCGCCGCAATCTTATTGGCACTAAAATGTCATCCACAAGCCAATGTGTGGCAAAGGAGAGTATGCTTTGAACTTTGCTTTGAGGTATACCGCGGCGAATGATTTGGTCAGCACAGTATTTGAAGAGCTCAGGATCCTCCCAAAAATAGGATCGGATCTGCTTGAAGAAGCGGTCTCTCGCTTGCTTAGTCCAATGGAAAGGAATCTTACCTATTGCTAGGTAATTCACAATGTCGGCATACCATGGCACTTCTTTCAGAGTAATCTCAAACAGTTGCTCATCCGGGAAGGAATCATGAACTGGAATGAGAGAAGACTCGATAAAATGCGAGAAAGATGGTCAGCAACAACATTGTTAGATCCCTTTTTATCTCTAATCTCCAAATCAAATTCTTGAAGCAAGAGGATCGACCTAATTAAACGGGGCTTTGTTTCTCATTTAGCCATTAAATGCCTTAGAGTGGCATGGTCAGAGTAAATAATTACCCTAGACCCTAAAAGATAAGAGCGGAATTTGTCCAAGGCAAAAACAACTGCTAGCAACTCTTTTTCCGTAGTTGTATAGTTCACTTGAGCATCCATTAGAGTTTTGATAGCATAGTAAATAGCGTGAGGGAGCTTGTCCTCACTCCCAAAACTGCACCGACAGCATAGTCGAATGCATTACACATTACTTCAAATGGGAGAAACCAATCAGGGGTCTTCATGATAGGGGCAGAGGATAAAAGTGACCGAAGTGTCTCGAATGCCTTTAGACACACTTCATCGAAATTGAAAGGAGTCTCCTTGGCAAGAAGATTGCACAAGGGTCTTGAAATTTTACTAAAATCTTTGATGAAGCGGCAATAAAAGCCGCCATGTCCGAGAAACGAGCGAATTTGCGTCACTGATCGTGCTTAAAAATCAAATTTAAATTTATAAACACTCGCAATAGCACGAATCTTTGTAGATAGGTCTATATCGAGGGTATCGATCCGCAGGGATTGTGTTCGGTTGTATGAGAATGGAATCTCTAAAATTTCACCTAACCCAACTCATAAACAAGAGATGTTGTGTTTTTAAACTAAAGCCTAAATAACAAAAGCCTTAAACTAAGTTACACAAATGGATCTAAAAATAGTAGGGGAAGTATAGGGAATTGATTTCATTCAATCCTCATACCACAAGCGAACTAATTCTAGCATGGATCTCAAACAAAGGTACGGTTTTGAGCGTGTAAAGGTTGTCGACCCTCACAACAACTCATCAAGAAAATACTATCAAAAGAAAATGATAAAGCATCATAGTTGCACACAAGCTACTCACCTAACATTCTACATGTGATTAAACCCGTGTTCCCTAGTATGCGATATAAATTCTCTTTATAGCCTACATAAAATCATGAAATAAGCATAAAATATCATAGGTTTCCACTCCTCTTTCCATCTATTCTAAGTTACACCAACATAGATTGAGTCGTGGTCCCTAGCATACCCTATCAAACTCACATAATATCATGTCAAAAGCATCATTGCATAGCATATACTTTCTCAATCAAAGACATCAAAAGCATTGAAATCATTCAAAACTTAAACCAATTCCTCATAGACAAAGAACAAGTTTCATCTCAAATGGTATAATCAATAAGAACAAACCTTATGCATATACAATCACCATACCATTTATACAAAATCCAAGCTAAAACCACTCAACCCATAGCACTTGGATCAAGTTACATCAAAACCCTACAATGGGTTTAGTTCCTCATATAGAAATTGGAAATCTCCATTGATTTGGAGAGAACTACTTCCTAAGGAAATCAAGTGCTAAGAGAGGAGTTCTACCTACTGTCCAGAAGCAAAACAAAGCAAAAGAAAAATAAAAACTACTTTGGAAGCAAACTAAAAACGAGCTCTGTGCTGTTCTGTATCTCACGGACAGCAAAATACATATATATGACATTCAAGCCTTGATCTTTCTTAAGGAAAGATCAAGCTAAAAATCTGAAGTTCCAGGTGTTTAGGAGTCCTCTAGGGAGTGAATTCGGCGCCTGCAATGCGCTGGCAAGCCGCAATTTTTAACCAAGAAATATCCCCACCGCCGTTAGCTGTCAAAAAGATCTTCCAGTTTCTGGAAGCTGCGACAGCGCTCGAGCACCAGGATTGGGTGCTCGAGCGTCAGATGCTCGAGCACTGGAAATGGGTGCTCGAGCTCCAAGCTTCTGGCAGCACTTCAACTTCTCAACACTTATCTTCAAGCTTAATGTCCATGATATGTTTTGAATTCTCATTAAGACCTGAAAATAAGGCAAACACTAAAACACACTAAAATATAAGATAACAATACAAACTAAGGTATAACACATGCGAGTAAAGGGGCTTGAATGTGTAACATTCAGTACTTATCACTCACCGTAGTAGGTGGTGGAAGTTTTGAAATCAGTTCCACTTTCGCCTTGTCTACTTCAAGTCCTCTTTTGAACACTATGTGTCCCAAAACTATTCCTTCTTGAATCATGAAATGGCTCTTCTCCCAACTTAAAATTAATTTTTCTCCTTGCAACGTTTTAGAACACTTGAAAGATTAAGGAGACATTCATCAAATGAGGGTCCAAAGACAGAGAAATCGTCCATGAACACCACCAAAAAATTTTCCACTATGTCCAAGAAAATAGACATCATGCACCTTTGAAAAATGGCGGGTGCATTACACAACCCGAAGGGCATGCGTCTATATGCAAAAGTACCAAAGGGACAGGTGAAAGTCGTCTTCTCTTGATCTTGAGGATCAACGGCCACTTGATTATATCCTGAATATCCATCCAGGAAGCAATAGTAACTCTGGCCAACAAGACGATCTAGGATTTGATCAATAAATGGTAGTTAGAAATGATCCTTCCTATTTGTTGAGTTGAGTTTCTAGTAGTCTATGCAAACACGCCACCCCATGGCCATGCGTTGATGAACTAAATCACCTACCGGGTTCTCAACTACGGTGATACCAGATTTCTTGGGTACCACCTGAATGGGACTGACCCATTTACTGTCTGAGATGGGGTAAATGGTGCCCGCATCTAGCAGTTTTACAACTTCATTCATGACCACATTCTTTATTGTGGGATTCAATCGACGTTGCGTCTCGCGAGAGGGCTTAGCGTTATCCTCCAAATGAATGCGATGCATGCAAACGGAGGGGTCAATCCCTTTTAAGTCCCTAACACTCCAACCAATTGCCTCTTTATGTTCCTTCAGAACATCCAATAAACTACTCTCCTGGTCTTTCTGTAAATCTATAGCAATGATGACTAGGAGAGTGTCATTTAGTCCCAATTAGGCATACTTGAGTTTTGTTGGAAGCGATTTTAGCTCAAGTTTTGGTGGGGTGATGAGGGAAGAAACGGGAGGAATGCCTAATGTAAGGGGTAAGGGCTCTTGAGGTACTCTCCAAGGCGGAAAGTCTATTGCGGTCGCAATGTCAAAAAGGGAATTAACCTCGTCAACATATTGCTCCGTGTTGAAATCCTTAATATTGAAGTGAGATAGGCGAACCTCCAATGGGTGTAACGATCCAGGAAAAAGCGCTAGCCACATCTGCACTATCACCTCAAAAGGACTAGTCGATTTTGGAGTTTCCCTAGAATCACTTATAAAGCCTAGTTTCACCTAGTAGCTAGGCGATGTGGGACTCAACACTCATGACTCTCTTTATAAATCATCCACTCTATGTGAGCTATTTCTCTTCTTCCCAATATGGGACCGGGGTGTTACAAACTCCCCCTCTTAAACTCTTGACGTCCTACGTCAAGGCCACGTCATGCAGTGTTTCGATATCACATGGCCTGGCATTACTAGGTGGCTCTGATACCATTTGTAACGACCTAGGGAAAAGTGCCAGCCACATCTGTGCTATCACCCCAAAAGGACTAGTCGATTTTGGAGTTTCCCTAGAATCACTTATAAAGTCCAGTTTCACCTAGTAACTAGGCGATGTGGGACTCAACACTTATGACTCTCTTTATAAATCACCCACTCTATGTGGGCTATTTCTCTTCTTCCCAATATGGGACCGGGGTGTTACAATGGGTCACTTGTCAAAAGGTGGGGGAGTATGTCTTCAATTGTTTCTTCAATCTTATCCACAAAGAAACACTCCTCTGTATCCGTAGGATGCTAAAAAGCATTGAAGATATTCAACTTCACTTTCATGTTCCCAAAAGTTACTTCCATCTCCCCAGTCTTGCAATTGATGCATGCATTAGCCGTAGCTAAGAAAGGACGGCCGAGGATGACAGGAATCAGTTTAGTGGGATTGGGGACAGGTTTCTGTATCAAGAACTATGAAGTCTACAGGAAAGTAGAACTTGTCCACTCGTATGATGACATCTTCAACTATCCCACGAGGTTTCTTAACGGATCTGTATGCAAGTTGTAAGACAACCGTCGTGGGTTTCAACTCTCCTAGTCCCAATTGAGTATATACTAAAAAAGGCAGCAAATTCACACCTGCTCCTAGATCAAGAAGGGCTTTTTCAATTGCTTGGTCTCCAATGATACATGAAATGGTAGGAGCACCAAGGTCCTTGATCTTGGTAGGTACAGTATGTTGAATGAGTGAGCTAACTTGCTTGGTTAAGAGAATCTTCTCGGGACTACGAGTCCTCATCTTATGCTTTTGAGTATATAAATCTTTCAAAAACTTAGCGTAGGATGGGATTTGTCGGATAGCATCAATGATGGGGATATTAATTTGGACTTGTTTAAAAATCTCCATCATCTTTTGAAATTTTTCTCCTTGCTTTGCAGTACAAGGAGGCTCCTTGAGATGTTCAGGGAATAGAGCTCTAGGCATAGAAGACGTCTCAAGAGTTGTCTGTTCCTTCAGAACAATTGGACTGTCAAGGGGTGGTTTTGGATTTATCTGGGAGTCATCCTTTTCCTTGGCCTTCAACTCGACCTTGTTGTCAACCACCCGTCCACTCCTCAATGTCGTGACCGCCTGGACTTGTTCGTGGGGAGTGCTATCAGAAGCATTTCCATCGATCATGTAGTGTCCTTTCCGATTGGCCACTAGTTGGGAGGGCAACTTTCCTTCCTTTCTCTGATTAAGAGCATTTGCCAGCTGTTCAACTTAACCTTCCAGCTTGGCAATTGATTGGGAATGGGAATTCAACAACTAAGTATTGGCTTCAAGATTGCTGAGAGCAGTCAATACCTTATCCTCAAAGGCGGAATTTCTAGGAGGAGGAGGAGTTGACTGGTATTGATGCTGAGGGGGTCGGTAATTGGAGGATTGATTAAAAGATTGATTAGAAGGCAGTGGGTGTACCTAATTATGCAATCCTCCAGAAGGTCCTGGATTTTCGGGAGCTAGGGCTCGCCAAGAAAAATTAGAATGATTTCTCCATCCCAGGTTATATGAATTGGAATAAGGATCATTACCCAGTCTGGAGAATGCTGCGTTCATCTGCTCGGGAGGAACTTTAGAAAATTGTCCAATGATAGGACAATCCTTCACTTGATGTTATGGGTTAAAGCAGAATGAACATACTTCATATGGAGTGGAAATGGGAGCTACAGGTGTAGGGGCAAAACCAGCTGCCATGATTTGGTCAAGCTTCCGACAGAAAGCGTCTATCTTAAAGGTAACCTCAGAAGGATGGCTCACTTCGAAAAGACCTTCATGCTTTTGTTTGGCAGGAGGTGCCCTACGACCGGACGATGCATGATGTAAAGAATTTTCACCAAGATTTTCAAAAAGAGTCCATGCATCATCTTTGCTCTTTAACATAAATGGGCCTCCACACAAGGCATCGACCATTTACCTATGAGGCTCAGTTAAGCCATCATAAAAGCATTGGACTTGCTGCCACTTGGGGACAGCGTGGTGCGGACACTTTCGTAAAAGCTCCTTCATTCTTTCCCATGTTTCATGGAAAGATTCACCATCAATCTGCAAAAAGCCTGTTCTAGCTTTTCGTATTTGATTTGTTATCCCTATTGTAAAATACTTCTTAAGAAATTCTTGTTGCATTTGAGCCCAAGAAGTAATTGAATCATGTGATAAAGAATTAAGCCAATGCTTGGCTTTATCCTTGAGGGAAAATGGAAAGAGGCATATCTTCAAAGCATCTTCATTAAAATTTTGTAGTCTAAGAGTAGAACATATATCAATAAATTCATCTAGATGCTTGTAAGGATCCTCGTTATTAAGTCCATAAAAAGATGGAAGCATTTGTATTGTGCTAGATTTAATCTCATATTGAGTTGCCATGATGTTTGGCAACCGAAGGCATGAAGAGGGTGTATATGTGGAGGGAACATAATGATCCCTCAGTAAAATAACCCTATTCTCTTCAACCATATGTTCTACAGTTGGTACTCTTAGATCTAAGTCCCTTTTAGGTTCTTTGTTGTCTAAGAGTACATTCTAAATCTAGGTCGCACGGAAATATAGGCAGTGATAATGAGCGAAGACTAAATAAACTAACAACAACTTAATAATATATACAACACACAGTTAAAAACACAAGAAAACAAAGTTAGAAAGTTCAAGTTTTTGCCTTGGCAGTAGCTTCAGTGCTACTGTCTAATGCTGGCTCTCGATCCCCAAAAGCTGGCACTCGATCCCCAAAAACTAGCGCTCGATCGCCTAGATTCTGCAGAGACAGAAAATTGCAGAAACAGAAACAAAAACAAAATAACAAAAATTTTTACATAAACACTATTTTATGTACCAAATGGATTCTATGGACAGAATATACAATACTTACAGAATTAAAATAGATGTAATCCTAAAAATTTCGTAACAACCATTTTAAAACAAAAACACACAATCCCCGGCAACGATGCCAAAAATTAATATGCGCGAGCACACGACTTTAAAATTTATATAACCACTCACTATAGATCACACCTTTGCAGAGTAGTTTTAAAAAGAGGGTATCGATCCATAGGGATTGTCAGGGTTGTGTAGCAACGAAATTCCTAAAATTGCTTCTACTTCAAGTCATAAGAAATGAATGCTTTTGGATTTTTGAAACTAAAAACTAAACTAAAAAGGCTTAAAGTAAAGCAAGCAAATTAAGATATTGGTAATGAGAAGAGTATAGGGAATTGATTTCACTCAACCTAAATACTATAAGCAAACTGTATCTATCATGGGTCTTTAGCAAAAGTATAATATGAATGTGTAAAGATTGCCAATCCTTACAATAAGCTTAACATGAAAATAGTACTAAGAGAAAATAATAGAACATCATAGCTTTGCACTAGTCACTCACCTAACATCCAACATGTGATATAACTTGTGTTTACTAGCATGCAATATAAAGCAAGCAAATTAAGATATTGGTTATGAGAAGAGTATAGGGAATTGATTTCACTCAACCTAAATACTATAAGCAAACCGTATCTATCATGGGTCTTTAGCAAAAGTATAATATGAATGTGTAAAGATTGCCAATCCTTACAATAAGCTTAGCATGAAAATAGTACTAAGAGAAAATAATAGAACATCATAGCTTTGCACTAGTCACTCACCTAACATCCAACATGTGATATAACTTGTGTTTACTAGCATGCAATATAAAGTCTCCTAATAGCCTACACAATCCCATGAAGAAAGCATAAAATATCATAGGTGTCCACTACACTTTCCACCTATTTTAAGTTAATCTAAGTGTGGATTGCATCGTAGTCCCTAGCATATCCTATCAAACTCACATAAAATCATGTCAAAAGCACCATTGCAAGGCCTATGCTTCCTTAATCAAAGACAATGAAAACATAGAATTCATTCAAGACTCCAAGGAATTTCTCATAGACAAGAAAAAGATTTTCATCTCAAATGGTATATCATGAAGATCAATCCTTAGGCTTTACAACCATTATATCAAATGCATAAAATCCTAGCTAAATACAATCAATCCATAGCACTTTGGATAAAGCTACATCAAACCCTACAAAGAGTTTAGTTCGTCATATAAGATTTGGAAATCTCCATGGGATTGGAGAAAACCATTTCGTAAGGAAATAAAGTGCTATGGGTCGAGTTCTACCCACTATCTAGAGTAGAAAATAAATGAAAACTAAGCTAAAACAGTTAGAAAACTAAGAACAACCGAACTCCCTACCTCTCTCGTTAGTTTTTCATATATAGAGAGGGAGAGACTTTAGATATTTTACAAGATAAGTCAAAGCATAAAAATATTGATCCCAAGTGGTGTAGAATAGCTCTGAGGATAAATTTTGGCGCCCACAATAGTCTGGCAAGCCACAATATTGGACAAAAAATATCATCGAGCCGTCATTTGCTGTCAAAAGATCTTTCAGGTCTGGAAACTTCGACGGTGCTCAATCCCCAAAAGTGGGAGCTCAATCCCAAGCTGCAATCGATCCTTGAATATGGAGCTTGAGCCCTACTACGATCGATCCCCAAAAGGTGGTGCTCGATCCCTCACCACTTCTTCAGCACTTCAACTTCTCTTGATTTGTCTTTAAGCCTAATGTCAATGATTTGCTTATGATTTCCATTAGGACCTAAAAATAAGACAAAACACTAAAACACAATAAAATATTAGATAACAATACAAACTAAGGTTTAACATATGCAAGTAAGGGAATTTGAATGTGTAACATTCAACACTTATCACAAGTGGATTTACAAGAGAAAGAGAGGAGTGGATGGAAGGTTGAAACCTTCAAAGCAAGGTTGGTTGCAAGGGTTTTACTTAGAAAGAATGTATCAATTATGAGGAAACTTTTTCACTTGTTGCCATGCTTAAATCCATTCAGATTCTCTTAGCCGTTGCAGCTCATCTCGATTATAAGATTTGGCAAATGGATGTCAAGACAGCCTTCTTGAATGGGTAGCTTGACGAAGACATCTACATGATGCAGCCAGTGGCTTCATAGCAAGAAACCAAAGTGATATGGTTTGCAAGTTGCAAAGATCCATTTATGGACTTAAGCAAGCATCCAGGTCATGGAACATCAGGTTTGATGAGACAATCAAACAATATGGTTTTGAACAAAACCTTGATGAACCATGTGTGTACAAAAAGTGTAAGGATTCGATAGTGACATTCTTAGTGCTATATGTTGATGATATCCTCCTTATTGGAAATGATGTAGGAACATTATTAGCAGTAAAAATTTGGTTATCTAATCAGTTTGATATGAAGGACTTGGGAGAAGCAAGCTATATCCTTGGGATCAAGCTTTGGCGAAATCGCAAGAATAGGATGATAGGCTTATCCCAAGCTCCTTACATAGATAAGGTCGTAGCTAGGTTTAGCATCGCTAACTCCAAGAAAGGTTTGTTACCTTTCAAGCATGGAGTCGCTCTTACTAAAGAGCAATGTCCTCAAACACCGCAGCAAGTAGAGCAGATGAAGGATGTTCCCTATGCTTCGGCAGTGGGAAGCCTCATGTATGCCATGCTATGTACTAGACCTGATATATATTTGCAGTTGGCATGGTCAGCCGATATCAGTCAAACCCTGGACCACAACATTGGGTAGCATTCAAGCACATACTTAAGTACCTTAGGAGAACGAGAGATTATGTGCTTGTCTACCAAAGTGAGGATTTGACAGCTACTACTTATACAGATTATGATTTCTAGTCAGATCACGATTCCCGAAAATCTACCTCAGGGTATGTATTTACTCTAGGAGGAGGAGCCAATAGTTGGAGAAGTGTCAAGCAATCATGCACTGCAGACTCCACTATGGAAGCTTAATATGTTGCAGCCGATGAGGCAGCAAAGGAAGTAGTTTGGCTCAAGAAATTCCTAACGGACTTAGAGTAATGAGAATAGAGCAGTTGCCCATCACATTGTTTTGCGACAATAGTGGAGCTGTTGCACAATCCAAGGAACCAAGAAACCATAGGAGAGGAAAGCACATCGAGTGCAAGTATCATCTCGTCAGAGAAATAATAGCGCGGGGAGATACAATTATGGCAAAGATTCCTTTCGCATAAAATCTAGCGGACCCATTCACTAAGACTTTGCCTCAGAAGGTTTTTGAAACTCACTTAGAGGGAATGGGAGTTAGGAACATGCCCAATTGGAATTGAGGACAAGTGGGAGATTGTTGGGGATTATGCCCTAAATCCCAAGTTTTTGATATGATTGACTTTGTAGTAAATGAATGTTTATTGTTTACATATATATTTGAGCATATGGCATATAGTTTTTTGTATGATTCTTTATGATTATCCCCATACGAAAGGTCCAGGGATGCATTGGTTATAGTCTATGGGTGTGAGTAAAATTTTGTCACACAAGGTCTAAGACCATAAGCCTTGTACTCCAAAATCATTTATTCGCAGTCATGATGGAACTGGACATTTTATCAAGTAAGATTATTACGCATCAATTGTGAGATTTACCTTGATCAGGCAAAGCATATACTTCGGGTTGATGTGTAGGTGTATAGGGTGGTATACACTAAACGGACCGGGAGTTTTCTTTTCTATTAAAATGCTGTTTTTAGAAAAGATATAACTCTCAGACTATTTATACTTGAGATTCTAAATCCTGAGAGAAAAGCAAACTCAGATGTGAAATGTCTTTAACTTTGACACATTGTAGACTGAGACCTTCAGCAGTATGAGGTCAACATGGTCTTTGTGATTGGGTGATCACATGTAGCATCGTGAGCAGAGTTTTTCTTAATAGGGAATCCAAATCCTTCTTTGGTAAGAAGGACACAAAGTCTCCCCTTGAATAGGATTTTATTTAGTGTTATTCTCTAAAGTCTTTGATCAGAGCATTTGGTAAGGTTAACTCCAAATTATACCTAGTGGGTGGACCCTCACAGGAAGAGAGAATAATAAAAGAATAGAAATCTGGTACGCAAGGATTAAGAGGTAGAGAATATAGTGTAATAGTATCTCAGCCCTTATTTGTCTACGGAGGACTTTATGGAGGAATCATACTTGTGGCAAATGTCAAAGAGAACTTTGTTGATTTAATTAAGAATATTTTTCGAAGTGCAGTTACAATTATGTAGTAGCGTTAATTGTATTTAATAGTGACTTAGGATAGTCGGATACTATTGGAGCTGGAAATATTTTTCTCTTTAAGTCCCTCATCAAGCTATTGTAAATTAACCATGGACAGGCCTAATATTTATTTATTGGACATGTTATTTTATTTATTTAAACATGGGCTTATTTAATTAAAAAAGTAGGTTATTTTAATTAAATAAAATATAGGCCCAAAGGAAAGATTGTATAGAGAAAGAAGTAGGAAAGGTGGGCTGGGATAAAACCCAGCCAAGTGCATAGAAGATGACGCACAGGCCAGGGAATTTTTCCTTGGCCCATGCGTCACCTCCTTAGGAGGTGACAAGCTAGGGTTTTAACAAACCCTAGCTATACACCTAAGGAGGTGGAGGCTAGGGTTTTGCAAACCCTAGCCATCCACCTCACCCTTCCTTCCAGTCCCACATTTTTTTTTTTATTCTCCTATGCTCATTTCAAGAATATAAATAGAGGATCCTGTGGCTCAGTCAAAAAAGACTCCAACACAACTCTTTTAGTCATTGCTAAGAATTGAAAGCACTCCTTGAATATTTATTCAGAGAGCTAAGTTAAAGTTTTGAAGAGTTAGAAGAGCCCACACTCTTTGGTTATTTCTAGTCATTGGTGAAAAGATCTGAGGAGTTCTTGAAGCGTTCATTGAGGAGAGGATTCTTCACTCATATAGCCAAGGCGTAGCCCTAGTTAACAAGTAAGTAATTTTATCTTCTTGCTAATTTTTATCAATAGCAATGTTCTTCGCATGTTCTTCATAGAGTAGATCCTGAGTAGGGAATATATTATTTTTTTGTTGCTCAATTTTTTAAATTTGCACCCATATTACCAGCAGTTATAGGTCCAGAGCCATCAGATTCTTCACCAGCGCCTCACAACCTTCCTCCATGGTCGTTTTCAAGTCCCTCACGGCCTATCCACGGCCTCGCTCCACTGGGTCATCACCTGCCCTTCAGCAACGCTGTCTCTTTTTCTAGTTGCCAAGAAGCCATCAACTATTCAGTATGGGTCTGTGATTCACAATGGTCAAACTCCATCATTTAAGCAGTCAGATTCATCCATGTGATTTGCTTTCATCATTTGAGTGATCTGTGATTTCATGGATCTATCCATGTTTTATGTGTGTGTACTGTGTATATGGGTGTGTGATGGGAGAGACTTGCCATTATTTTATTTCATTTTTTTTTTTGGGACTTTTTATAATAATCGAAAAAAAAAAATTGGTTGAAGAAAAAAGAATAAAAAAAATCAGTTGAAAATAAAAGGCCTAGTTGCCTATTTATGGCCTATGTGGCCCATTTTTTGGCCATTTGTTGGCCCAATTTGGACTTTTTTTGGGTCTTGTTTGATGACCCATGCCCATTTTAGGCCGAGAGTTGGGCTCAGTTTGAACCATAGTTAGCCCTAGTTTTGGCCCATTGTTTGGCCTAAGTTTTGTCGGCCTATTATTGTTATAGGCCCATCTTCGTCACCGCCGCTGGTTGCCACCAACTCCAGTGACTTTCCGGCCTTTGTTGCTAACTGCTGCCATCTCCAAAAAAAAAAAAACCCTATTTTCAAACTCAAGCTTATAGAATCTTTTACCTTGAGTTGAAGAGAGATGTTAGAATATATTTACATATTATTGTAATTGTAATCAAATCCTTGTGATTTGATTACTTAATTTATACTATATTCACCTCACACATTTTTCCTACAAGTTGAAATTATTTGCGTTGTAAAGATCATTAAGAATAAGAGTAAAATGTATCATTTAAGGCTGGATGTAAGTCATAGACCAAACCACGTAAATTCTTCTGTGTTTATTTTTCTTTATTCCGCTTTTGTATTTTATTTATACTTCATTATCATTTTCTTCTGTTAGAACAAAGTAAACTCTCAAGGAAAAAAAAAAAAAAGATTCTTAGAGCATCTATGTTGGATCCTTTAAAATTTTCTTCAAATTTTGAAGAATAATCTTATTTTTTCTACTTGGAAGAACCATTTTTAAAAATACTCTTCATCCCATTTTTTTTTCTTTGAGAATGACCCATTAGTTATTCTTTATTTATTCAATCTTTACTAAGTAAACAAAATAAACAAAGAGAGAGAATGAGAGATGAGAGGAAGAAGGGTTTTTATAGTGGAAGGGAGAGAAATGAATAAAATAACAAATAAAAGGATGTACAGTGATCCTTCATTCACTTCTGCTTTAAAATGAAGGATGGGGAAAAATTGAATCGAGAGTAGATTTAAGATGGGTTCTCTAAAATTTAAAGAAAATGGTTGTTTAAAGCATCCGACGTGGATGCTCTAAGGTCTTTGATAATTTCTAGCCGCCACCATCATGAAACTCGAGAGAAAAATTCTTCTAGACAGTGATATAGAAACCACATATCTTTTGTTGGGATCATTTCTCTTTTTTAAAGAACTTGTGAAGCTTAGTGGACTTCCAAAAGGTACATTGATGTTCAGCAAGAACGTTTTAGCATGGTGGGATTCCAAAAAGAATGTTAATTAAAGAATCATGGTGGAAAGCGTGTTAGGTTTTTAAGTAACTTCGTTAATTAAATCTTGTACTTATTAATTTTAATTTCTTTATAGGTTGTGATATCTGTTTATTTTCCATTTTTTCCGGTTTTAGTTTTTCACATAAAATGTTATTATATATATGCTATATATATTAATTGTGATGGTTAACTATCTTCACCAAATTAACGTATATATAAAAAGAGCAATGCTTGTTGTTCATTTTTTTCTTCATCTTTGTTCATCTTTACATATTTGAACAAAAATAGGTCTCATAAATATAAAATGAAGCTCTTTTTTTAAAAAAAAAAAAAAAAAAAGCCACATATCTAAAAATGGACACAAAAAAAGAAAAGAAAAAAAGACAACAAGTATTTCTCATATAAAAATATATTAATCATGACATAGAGGGATAGTTTGCGATGTATGCCACATTACTTTATGCCATTTCACCGCTCGGCCACGACGAAGTCGTCAAATACGACAGAAATTGTAGAATATGAAAACAGCAATATAGTTAAGAAAATAAAATAAAAATTGTATTTGGAAGAATAATGGATCACGCATCTTCCTTAATATATGAAGTTAAATATGGAAGAGATAGCATTAGCATGGAAAATACTGCTGACGAATTTGCATAATTGTCAATCCTTCACGAAGAAAAAGTGGTATCCAATATATAATATAATATATATATTATATATATATATAACCCCACATTTATACTTTAATCCACTTGGTTCCAACTATGCAACTTCTATGCCAAATTCGCTTGAACACTAAACTTTGTTCAAAGAATCACAATATAAAAAGGAAATTAGCTTTTAAGTTATAAATATATTTTCAAACTAATTAAAGAGTATTTCGAGTTGTTAAAATATATATATATTTTTTTAAAAAAAAAAATTGATGCATGTAGAGTGAAAAACCATATATACCACGTGCATGAAGTTTTTTGGACAGTGGGCTTAAGACCGTCCACTTGGCAGGAATTGGTGACTGAGGAGACTTTTCTGCTCTCTGTTCCGAAATCATACATTCTCTTTGAACTTTAAACTTTGTTTAGGAATTATAATTTTGGAACCAAAAAAAGAAAAAAAAAGAAAAATTACATATATGGACTATTTTGAAACAAATCATTCTTTTTAGATCAAAATTTAAATGAAAAACAAAAGCAGATTGTAGATAAAGTCCTACTTTACCAAGAAGGCTTTTGCTTTTCTGGGCATTGATGTCGTGCCAAGGAGTCAAGGACAGAAGGACGAAAAGGTCAGTCCTTTGGATAAGGGTAATGGGCCGGAAGTGCATAGGAATTGTCCTTTTGTCATTGTTAAAAGAAATAATCAAATGAAGAATTTAGCTTTTTATTTTTGTGGTGATTGTACAACTTAATTTGTTAAATTTAAGAATTAAAAACAAAAAATAAAAAAGGCAAGAGATTTTGGATAATGGGGGTAGAGATTATGGACAGCTTATAACCTTATCTTGTAGAGGGTGGGATTCTCTTAAGATTAGATTTTCGGTTCTTCTAGGGGCCCAGAAGAAATGCCTTTGGCCTTTGGCGTTGATTGATTTGGAGGGTTGTGGACTTTGAAGGCGTATGTGAATATATTATATTTATATGGAACAAGAAGGACATTCATGATGACAATTTTCCAAATAGGATAGAGATTGATGTGGGATCCAAATAGGATAGGGATTGATGTGGCATTTTTTTGAATGTGCCACACCGCGTGCATATACGTGGCTTATTCACGTGGCAACCTAACTTTTTTAGTAAGAAAATTAGTCCGTTGAATTTGTGTGAAACTTACATATTTAATGGTGATGATAAAATTTTAAAGGATGAAAGAAAAATAGAAATAAATGCCTTCCATTTAGTAATATAAGAGAATAGACGTGAATGAAAAAATTACTTAATTGTCCTTTACATCACTTTTTTTTTTTTAAGAACTCAAAAAAAAAAAATTGATGGTACTATCATTACTCCTTATGCAATTTGTTCCCATCATTTGTTCTATGTGGGCCTTTACACGTTTCTCTATCCCACTTGGTATGGGTTGGCCAATAAACAAAATGTAGTGCCATTGACATGCAAGTATTATTATTATTATTTTTCTTTTATTGAGTTAGCAAGATAGAAAAGGCACAGAAAATTACAATAAAAAAAATGAAAAATAAAAGAAGTAGACACTGGTTTGGAACCAGGGGGCATGGCCTCCCAATTTTGAAAATTTTCCATTTAAAATATAATACATGTCATTCATACATGAAATTCGGCAGAAGATATCCCAAGTTGAATTTATCCTTAGGGAGTTTTCCTCGTATCGCTATGTTCCAAGTTAGCCACTAGATTTTGTTTTGCACCATTGCTTTTTCTAGGGTCCTTATGTCATTGTTGTGTCAGAGCATTCTCAATAGAAACAAGAGTAAGCACCCACTAAACGAATAAAAAATTATTAAAATTTTAAGTTTTTCTCTCCTTCCTTTTTTATCGGAGATGAAATGGTCTTATTATTTATATTGAAAGCATATGACTTTTTTTAAAAAATACGCATCATTAAAAAAAAATTAATAAAAATAGACCATTACAAAAATAATATATTTTCAAAAATATAACAGTTGAGTTAAGACAAATATTAAAAATGACCGTTTAAATAGGATAAATATTTAAAATAATAACGGATTAAAAAAGCCAAACATTAAAAAATATAAATGTTAGAAAAAGAATAAAGAAATTTTAAAAAAATAATATTTAAATAGAATAATAAAAGTAAATAGTTAAAATGGTAAGATTACTAGTAGTACTTTAAAAAAATAAATAACTATAATTTTTTAACTATTTTAGCTAGTGAAATTGCGTGAGGATATTGAGTATTGAGAATGTTCTAAATAAACTAATAGCGGAGAATGTGATCCACTATTAGTTAATGGCATGTATACTTGGTTGGTCCAATTGCTTCCAGACTACACAGCAAAAGACAAACCACATATATGGTAAAAAGCAAAACAAAAGACAAATTACATATGTTTGATACGAGCGGATATGGTGATGATGAGTTGTATTTTCAGGTGTGTTTGTAGTGCGAATTTCAATAAAAAAGTACGATTTTAGACTAAATGGTAAAAAATATGTTGTTTAAAAGTATATTTTTAAAATTTTAATTTGAAATGTAAATTTTTTTGTGATGATGAGTTGTATTTTCAGGTGTGTTTGCAGTGCGGATTCCTATAAAAAAGTACGATTTTAAACTAAATGATAAAAAATATGTCGTTTAAAAGTGTATTTTTAAAATTTTAATTTGAAATGTAAATTTTTTTAAAAAAAATTTCAAATAAAGGAGTGCATTTTAAAAAACTCATGATTTTAAAGCCTAAATAGTAATTTTAAAGGTCAAACTGTAATTTTATCACACGCTTAATTGTATTATTTTTTTTTACAATTATGTTTCAAGTTGCAAACTCAAACGGGCTCTCATCTTTTTTTTTTTATTATTATTATTTTTTTTTTTATTCTTTTGGTTCTTTTGGGCGGTCTTTGTTTGTCTAATGTCCAGCGCGTTGGTTGTATTTCATTCCAATTCATATATATGTATTTTGATTCCAAATATTACTATTATTTATAAGATATAATAATCTTATTAAAACATTTTTATTCTATATTAGTAGTGACATGATATTTAATAAGAATTTTATATACATTTGAAAAATATTAAGAACAGTAGAGAAAATTGATAAATTAAAAACTTTCACTTTTATGGAATAGACATATATCTTCAAAGTTACAAGACATTCAAATTAGAATAGGAGTAACTTGTTACAAATTAAAGTTCGTTTTTGTCATGTGTAATTCTGCCCATGGCCAGTTTATATGAAATCATACTCTAAATTGAATAAAAATACCTTTATCACATTAGAATATGATACACATAAAATTTGAGCTAAAAATATATCTAGATGGACCAACTGGTATTATTAAAATAAAATAGACCAAAATTCAGATCAAAACCCATTAAATTAGCGATATGGCCAAAATTTTGATGAACAAAATATGAGTATATCTGGGAATCGACTATTTGATTAAATAGCACAATTTATACAATTGGCGATATTAAGCTTATGCATTTTTAGAAGGTCCATATGTTACGAAGAACAGGTCTAGGCCCAGATAGGCCCAGAACATGCATGGGCCCAAGCACGTGTGTTATTGCAACAGCTACTTTCATGAAATTTAGGTTTAATTGTAGGTGGACAAAGGCTTCGAGCTTGTAAAGCTGAACCAGGTCAAGGTGATCCGATTTTGACCCAACCCTCTACGGGTCGGGTTTCACATGCTACAATTCGCTAATTTTTGTGTATAAGTGAACAAATAGTTAAATATTTTATATCCAATTCAGTAAGTTTAAGTATTATTTAACTTATTTTTTTCATAGTCTAGTTTTTTCCTAAATTCAAATTCCTAGCTATTGAGATTAAAAAAAAAAAAAAACCATAAAGAGTAGGGGAATCCTAGTAGTGCGTCATATATAGTTCATTGGAAGTGAAATGTATTCATTTCCTCTTTCAATTATTATATTTTTTTTTGTGAATAAATCTTAGACTTTCATTCAATAATCAAATACCTAGAGCTAATTTGCTCTAAAGAAACAATATCACATATATATATATATAGAAATATCTTCCATACAAACATGATGTATGACTTGTTTAATGGCCAACTTTGCTAGCCCATAGGCCACGTAATTTGCCTCTCGACGAGTATGAATAATCTGCCAACTAGCTAGCGAACTAATAATTTTCTAAGAATCCTCCACTAGCTGACCAAATTTGCCAACTAGCTAGCGAACTAATAATTTTTCGAGAATCCTTCACTAGCTGAACAAATCTACTCGAGTTAATTCTTGTTGTTAGGAATTATGAATAAAAACGTCATACGCACTAGAAAATAATTAAGTATATGATCGAAACATATTTCAAGAAAAAACAAAGTTTTTGATATTTCTAGAGATAAAAGAAACAAGTTGTAGTTATTTACAAATCTTGTGCGCCTCATTTAGGCATTCAGAAATATTTGCATGTGTCTTTAATTCCTCTTCCATGTTTGTTGTTGATGATCTTCGAAGGTTGATGAAGAACACTAAGAATCTTGCATCTCCAAGAACTTTGAATCACCAAGAACTTGAAGGAGCTTTGAAGAACACGAAGAACGCGAAGAATAAAGTTCTTCAAAATTCAGCTCTTCTTCTTGATGGCTGAATATGACTGTGAGTGTGGACTAACAATTAGAAGCATGAGAGGAAAAAAACTCTCTAGAATATTTTCTGACACCTTCTATCATTTATGTTGAATTATTGTGTTCAACTTGTTTCACAACTTGTGTATATTGCTTCTTATGAACTTCTATTTATAGATTTAGGTTTACTTGTAGAAAAGGTAGAAGACTACTCTTAAAATCCATGGAACTTTAGGAATACGGTAAAATTAGGATTTTTAGTCATAAAATAAAAGAGAAAAAAATAAAAATATATGCCAATAGGGGATTACCCCTAGTGGCCGTGCATGCGGAGAGTGCATGAGCTAGGGTTAAAACCCCAGCCCTTTGCTCCTTTAGTTATGACATGGGTCTCTTGTTTTACCTCTTTGGCCCAATGAGCCTTTCCCTTTTGATTAAGCCTATGAATTAAATCATTTAACCAAAACTCTTCATACAAAAGGCTCTTAGAAAATAAATTCTCTAGCTTATGTTTTTATAAAAAATAAAACAAGCCTGACTGAATATTAATTCTAGGCCCAATGTTTTATCGAAATAAAAAAAATATAAATAAATAAATAACTGAAGAACATATTTACCTTAGTTAATTTACATCAGCTCAAGGAGGGACCTGAAGGAAAATAGAATTAGCTTCCTTAGTCCTTTGTAAAATTTTGTCACCCAATGACTCATCACACCTGATTAAAAATCACATATGATTCTATTAAACAAATGTGACTGCACTCTAATTCATATTTTGATAAAATACAATTAATCCTTCTTGACGTACTTATTATATATATATTACCCCTCCATGGAACTTATTCCGTAGTTGAACTAAAGATGATTAACTGTCACTTTGTTCACTACATCATTTCCTTGAGTCATTGAATTCGAACCTTATGTTTTATCCCATTGCACCCTGTGAGATTCTATTCACCCTTGTACATCGATTCAAGTAAATTTCATCGAAGCGCACTCAGGCTTGAGATACAGGATAAAATATTCTCATCATTCCTAAAACAATGGGAATGTTCCATATCTCTTTGTTTAACTAATAAAGGACTTGAATTCCTTCTTGAAGAGAGATCTTCCACAATGCTACATGTTGATCACCCAATGTATAGAGGTGTTAAACAAAGATTGATCTTACTCTTTAATACATCAAAGTGATCTCTACTTGACATTTGGTTCACTAACTTCTCAGAATCAAGAGTAATAGTATAAGTTGTCGTGCATGTACATATATTCTATCTGACTATTATTAGAAAGAATAATGACTCATGTGGTCTTGTTCAGTGTCTAACCCTGTGTACATGTACCCATCTTGTTATCACACCAACATGTTAACCTAAAGTCTATCCCCACTTCACTAGATCAAGATAAATCACCTAGGTTGACCATGAAATAGTCTAAATGAAATGCCCAATTCCATTTTTGACTATGAACACAGCATTTTATAAGTTACAAGGATCCTTTGACTATAATTTTATTCTGTGCTAAATACTTTTATAAACACCATAGTCAAATACAATGTAACCTAAGGACCTTTATATACTTATATTAGATAAATATTCAAAACACATATATGCTATGTAAACATTTAATAAATATGCCCAATGTTCAATAATTAAATCAGGGAATAAACAATAAATATTCGTTACATCTAAAATATCTTATGATTAATTGGAGTTTTGGACACCAGTTCTAATACCTATAACATTTAGCGCGTTTACCACCTGAAGTGAGTCTCCTTCCAAGATGACATGTGTTGGGAATAAACATGCAAATCAAAGATATGCGCAGCGGAAAATAATCTATTCCCTAACCAAGATCAACTCTAAGAAAAACATGTGAAGAACAATTTCTATTTAAATAAACTATCAAGAACATAAAAATTACTTACTTGCAAACTAGGGTCACTCCTTGGCTTTATGAGCAACGAATCCATGCTACTTCAAGAACATCAAGAACACTTCCAAGAACACCTCCAGATGTTCTCACAAATGACTAGAAATAACTAAGAGTGTGAGCTCTTTCTAGCTCTTCAAATCTTAAACTTAGTTCCTTTGAAAGTTAACTCAATAGAACTTTTAATTCTTAGCAAAAGCTGAAGAATTATCATTTTGGAGTGATTTTCTAGAGCTACAGGAACCCCTATTTACATCCAAAGCTGCAGAAAAGTGAGACTGAAATAAGTAATGTGGGACTGTATCCCACATAACATAGTACACTGTAATGCCCCAAAGTTTTAATAAGTTTAAGGACTTGTTTTTGAGCTTTGGGCATCCATAGAACGTTTGAAGGATTCTATAGTCTCATGGAACGTTCGATGGTAAGGATCAAACTTTCGATGCGTGTCGTGATGCACTATTCACTTGAGATCATTGATTAGTGTGTGTGTCAGGCCATTTCAAATGTTTGATGCTTTTATGGAACGTTTAATGTGCTTTTATAAAACGTTCGTTGCTTTTATCAATGTTCAATGAAAACCCTAGAATTGTTGGGTAATAGTATATCAAACATTCGATGTCATACATGGAATGTTCAATGGACCTAAAAACCTAACAGTCTTTAGCCAAACATTCCAGCTTTATAAATAAGACTCCTACCCCTTCATTTCACTATTCACCTTCGACTTGGAGCTCAAAGAACGTTTGTAAGTGTGTAAGGAAGAGTGTTTGGAGAATGATAAGGCTTTTGGGCTTTGAAAGTATCTATCTTAGCCTAGTTTGTTTCTCTGTTGTTATTTGCTTGTTGTTACCTTGTTTAGTTGTTGTTGTGTCTTAGTTTCTTTGTTGTTTAGCAATAAGCTTGATCATTTGATGTTTAAGTTGATTTGTGTTGGTTTAAGGAGTTTAACACCTCAAACCCCGTTTTTTAAGTGTGAAACCCCTTATTCTCTCTGGTTAGACCCTTAGGAGACCTTAGCCAGAAAGGACTGAGGTTTTGGTCTAGAATGAGTTTTTGGACCTTCTGGTCAAACGTTCGATGTTCAGGCTAGGAACGTTCATTCCTCCTGATCAATTGTTCGATGCTTGGACATAATGTCTTTTTGGGTTGATAGAAGCCTATAACTCATTTAGCTCAAGGTATAAGACTAATGATATGATCATTTCTCATATTCGAAAGTCGGAGATTGTGTGGAAGACTATTTGGTTGATCCCTACAACGCAAGTGAGTAAAAACTCACACGGATAATTGTTATTGTTATACTTTTTTCGTAGCATGATTATTTTGATGTACAAAACCTGCATGTTTACAACTCTTATGAAAAGCCTATTTATTTTCAACTATGAACTCCATTTGTGAAAACGGTTGTGATTAATAAATATAATGAAATGATGAGTTGTGAAAAGTATGCATATAAAAGACACAAAAGACAAATATGCATTGTATGACATGGTACACCAGTACGTGCGGTAGAACGACCATGGACTTACTATTATTACAATTTGATTCTATGGTCAAATGTTTCTTTTATGATGAGGGCCTTGGATCCAATGGTTAAGAATTTGTAATCGGCGCACCATTCTTCGAGTGGGGTTACCGTTACGGCTTTCCTAGTCAGTATGGGCTATCCGACGTCGGACTCGATTGGATTGCTTGTATAAGATGGTATGTTTGTGCAATGTCCGGGGCACCGGAGTTGTACTAGAAGTCCTTTGGGACGCACAAATCTTGTTGAGAAAGGGTAATGTCTTGGATAGACCATATTGTTAACATATCACATGTTCTTAAATATATCATGTACTATATCAACATATTGCATTGTCATGACATGTTTATGCTAAGAACTGAGAATAACAATGCTTGTGATTTATAAACTGAGTTCATAAAATGGTAACCTTTATATCATGTGCATTATTACTCACTAAGTTGTGGACATATTCTTGTATCTTTTCCACCTATGATCTTATGCAACTCGATAGATAGTCTAGACGATGGCAAAGTATTCGAGGAGTATGGTCCAGTTGGAGGACATTCTCTAGGTGATCTTTGAGGAGCTTCATCCCGTGTGGCTGAGTAGGATGTGGCATGCCAGAGGAGACTCCCAACGCGACATGATAGACATAGTCTAAATGCTTTTCATTGTGAACACTAGGCTGTGATTTGGTTGTTATCATGTCAAGATTTGGGTTGTAATCTTTTGTGTTATCTTGATGACTGATCCTTGATCATATGTTGATGACTGGTCTTTGACCACCCTTTTTGAGAACAACAGTATTTATGTTATTGATGGTTATGTTTTCAACTATTCTAGTATTCTTTTTATTTGTGGATACTAGTTGTTATCTTTACTTTTTATAAGTGACAAGTCTTCCGCTGTAAACTTTCACCTTTGAGAGTGTATGATCCATGAGTTTTAACTCTAAAGGGGTTAAGGCTGGGAGGCGTGTTGGAATTGGTGTCCAAAACTCCAATTGATCATAATATATTAAGCATTGTAATGAATTTAATTGTTAAATTTCCTAATCTGATCAATGAACAATAAACATGTTTTATAGTTGTCTTAGATTGCATATATGTGTAGTGTGCATGTAGACATTCCCTAAGTTACATTGTATTTGATTGTGGTGGGAGTAATGGACCTTTATCACACAGAAGACCATAGTCAAAAGTTTTCCTTGTAACTTATTAAATGTTTGTTTGTAGTCATAAGTGGAATCGGAAATTCCACCTAGACTATAACATGTCAACCTTGATAATCTATCTTGATCTAGTGAAGCAATGCAGCTTCAAGTTGACATAGTTAATGTTATAGTAAGGTAGAGTTATATGAGATTATACACTGAATAGGACCATATGGGCCATTATTATTCTATTAATAACTATCATAAATAATGATGTGCATGAAAGACACTGTTGGAAATTATGCCTTAAATCCCAAATTATTTAGAGTACTAGTATCAGATGCCCAACAATTTTCCCTAAATTTAGGGAACAAAATTACTTTTTACTTCCCGATAAAAAAACACTCCACAGCAGATTTCCTTTATCATTCCCTATATCATTAAAATAATATTTTTAACTTTTACTTTTTTTTTTCTTTATTCCAGAACCTTTTTCTTCTTCTCTCAATCTCTCTCTCGTTGCAGAAAAAAATCTCTCTCTCTCATCTCTGTTTCTCAACTCTCTCTCTCTCTCTCTCGTCTCTCTATTCAGTGTTTTTGAGTTGTGGATTTTGCATGAGAGAGAAGAGGTTATTGAATGCTCAGATGCGCTTCCATCCATTTCTGTACTAGCAAAATTTTTGCCCAAACCAGAATTAGCAATGAAGGGCTTGCCAATCCAGATCAACATATTGATCACCTAACCAGAGAGGAGCCATATTTGACCCAAGGGGAAGATGAGCTCGGGATAAGAGATGGGCTGGGAAGAAGAAGAAGAAGTGGAGAGAGGAGAGAAAGGAGAAAGTCTTGTTTTTAAGATTACTATAATGCATTGGGTAGCTACAGTGCTACCCACTACCCAATGTGTGTAGTACTGTAGCTACCCAACGATTTTCCCTACATTTAAGGTGTCTATTGTGGGTGGTTTTTTGTGGTTTTTATTAGATTTTTCCTATATATAGGGAAGGGAATAAGCTATAGGGCATCTGATATTAGTGCTCTTACATGTTGACATTAAGAGTTTGGTATTTGTTTTATTATGAATGATTATTATTATTCATTGATTAAATAAATGAGCATATGACATATAGTCTTTTGAATGATCTTTATGATTATCCCCATACAAAAGAACTAGAGAATACATTGAATATGGTCTATGGGTGTGAGTAAGGTTTTTGTCACACAAGGTCTGAAACCATAACCCTTGTATTCAAAAATTCATTCGTTCGCAGTCATAATGGAACTGAACATTCTATTAGTACGACTGTTACACATCAATTGTGTGATTTACCTTTATTAAGGAAGTGTATACTTCAGGTTGATGTGTAGGTGTATAGGGTGGTATACACTGAACGGACAGGGAGTTGTTTTTCTAGAAAAATATTGTTCCTAGGAAAAGACAATAACTCTCAGACTACTTATACTCGTGATTCTAAATCCTAAGAAGAAGTGAACTCAGATGTCAAGTGTGTTCACTTTGATACATTGTAGATTGAGGCCTTAAACATGGGTCAACATTATCTTTCTGTTGGGTGAATACATGTAACATCGTGAGAAGAGTTTTGCTCAATAAGGAATCCAAATCCTTTGAAGTGGAAAAGGACAAGAAATCTCCCCTTGAATAAGATTTTATATGGGATTATTCTTAGTCTCTGGCTAGAGCATTTTGAAAAGAGAAATCCAAAATAGATTACCTAGTGAATGGAGTATTTACAAGAGAGAGAATAATAAGATAATAATCTGGTGCTCAAGGAATAAGAGGTAAAGAATATAGTATGACAGTATTACAGTCATAATTCGTCTACGGAAGATTTCATGGAGGAATCATATTCATCCATAATTTAGTCAAAAGGAACTTTGTTGATTTAATCAATAATATTTTTTGGAGTGTAGTTGCAATTATGTAGTGGCATTAATTGTAATTAAATAGTGACTTGGCATAGTCAGAGACTATTTAAGCCGAAAATATTATTCCCTTCAGGTTCCTCATCAAACTATTGTAAATTAACCAAAGACAAACTTTTATTTATTTATTAAGCAGATTATTTTAATTTATTAAAACATAGGCTTATTTATTTATTAAGTGGATTGTTTTAATTTATTAAAACACGAGCTTAACTATTTGATAAGCTATTTTAAATTAATTAAGACATGAACTTATTTAAATAATAAGCAGGTTAGTTTAATTTATTAAAATATGGGCCAATGGAAAAACTGTACAGAGATAAATAAGAGACTAGGCTTAGGATAAAACCCAAGCCCAAGGGGAGCAAATGGGCGGCATGGGCTAGCGTTTCTAAACCCTAGCCTTGGTTGTGTTTTACATTAAGTGGAGGCTAGGGTTTTCTCTAACCCTAGCCGTCCACTACATGTAGTGCGATGCTGTCCCACATTGCTATTTTACAGTCTTTATTCTCTGCAGCCTCAACATAAATAGAGGTGTCTATAGCTCTAGCAAATCACTCCAATAATAATTGTTTAGCTTTTGCTAAGAATTAAAGTTTTATTGAATTAATTCTCAAAGGAACAAAGTTCTAGAAAGAGCCCACACTCTTGGTTATTTCTAGTCATTGGTGAGAAGATTTGTTGGTGTTCGTGGTGTTCTTGATGTTCTTGGAGCAATATGGATCCGTTGCTCAAAAGCCAAGGCGTGGCCCTAGTTTACAAGTTTTATGTTCTTGTTAGTTTAATTTTAAATAGCATTGTTCTTCGTATGTTCTTCTTAGAGTTGATCTTAAGTAGGGAATAGATTATTTTCCGCTGCACAATATCTTTGATTTGCATGTTTATTCTCAACAAACACTTCATTTTATATTGCTCTAGATCCTGAGAAGATTGTGAACCAAATGTCAAGTGAAGATTGCTTTAGTGACGACCCGATTCATAATTACACTATAGCTATATATATATATATATTTGAAAATATACAGTAATCGTAAATCGGACCGATCGTCATAGGGTAATAGAAACACATGTCATACATATATCTCACAACGTATCATAAGAATTACATCTATTACATCAGAGTCACATATCACATTTATATAAACTAAGCGGAAACATTTATATACTAAGAGAGTAATCAATACACATAGAGCTGACAAATAAAATACTAATGATTAAAAGTTTACACTATGACATATACAAAAAGAATGGCTATACAAACGTGTCACATACGACACAAGTCAGTATACAAAATAATGTTTGTGAACCCATCACAACCAAATACAAAAGAATAGACTAATAGTCAAGTCTATACAAAATAGCTACATCCCACGACGTTAATCGTAATAGCCGAGATAGTAGGCTACGGGATCATTGTCTAAGCTCTCTGTACCTGCATCAACATTTATGTAACGATAGAGATCATCCATGATTGCATAGGCGGAAAGGAGAATGAGTGAGTCAACATCTCAATGAATAAAAATTCACTGAGTTTTTGTAAAGAACCGAAGAGTTAGTTTACATGAGTTTACAATAACAGCTAATAGAAGTATGACATTTATTTTGAAACATAAGCAGCTGATGAAGTAAACAAATGTAGTCATAAAATGTGGCGACCCGATTTCATAACACATATATTTTTTTTTTGAAATGAAACCGCATCATCACAGTGGCGTACAAGCGTACAAGCCATCATTATCTCATAATATGAGCATATCACATCAGAGTAATCACAACATTGCAGCGGAAACTAAATAAACAACTCTGTGAGAGAAACATAACATAAGGAGCTGACATAAACTATATACAATAATTTTTACTACATAAGTGCTATACATCAAAGGAAAGGCTATCAGAGCTGCCACATACGGCATAGCCAAAATACATCGATTAGTTTTACATATATATAACATCACGATGTAAGACAAAAGCTAGACTACCGCAGTCTATACAAAATGCATCCGGTGTACACCGCCATCAATCATAACCCAAATACGCAGCCACTGGATCTTCACCAAGATCCCCAGTACCTGCAACATCAACATCATCTAAGGCGATCACGGAGTTAACCACATTCGCCCAGGCGGATATGTGAGTCCACGGTCTCAGCGGTATAAGAAATCACTAAGTTTTCACAATGAGCCAATCTTTTGTTTTCTACTTAGTTTACAATAACAGCTACATTTTGGTTTATAACATTTTGTTTATAGAAATATGGCATAGCTTGATAAATAACATCATTGAGTCATGAAATTTGTTTGGAACATACTACATAATACACATCTCAAATCATAAAAGTGGCATAAAATTTCCATAAATCATAATACATTACATACATTTCATCAAAACATAAACCTGTCATCGCATCTTTTCATACTCATACTTTTCATAACATATCATTTTTCTATCATCCAAGGTATTACACCCCTTCGAAAAACAACTTTTTACTTTCATCAGAGCGTTACACTCCTTCGAAAACATATCATTTTACTATCATCCAGGGCAATTACACCCTTAAGAACATATCTTTTACTTTCATCCAGGACATTACATCCCTTCACTTTTCATCAGGACATTACATCCCTTCACTTTCATCAGGGTAGCTAACCCCTTCGCTTTCATCAGGGCTAATCACCCCTTCACTTTCATCAGGAGGATTGCATCCCTTCACTTTCATCAGCGCACAGTTAAAATCCTTCACTTTCAATCAGCGGCTAATCAACCTTCGAAAACATTTCACTTTTACTATCATCGGAGATTACACTCTTCGAAAATATTTCACTTTACTATCATCCCGGCTAATCACCCATTCGAAAAACATATCACGTTACTATCATCGGAGCATTACAACTCTTCGAAACATATCACCTTACTATCATCAGGGCTAATCACCCATTCGAAAACTTTACTATCATCGAGCATTAACACTCCTTCGAAAACATTTCACTTTACTATCAATCAGGCTAATCACCCTTCGAAAAACATATCACTATATTTCTAATCAATTCAAGGGCTAAATCACACTTCGGAGAAACATTCACTTTATCTAATCAATTCAGGGCTAATCACCCCTTCGAAAACAATATTCACTTTTGCTATCATGCCTCGGAGCAATTACTCCCCTTCGACAATACCATTTCCTTCTACTATCTCAGGCCTAATAACCCTTCAAAAACATAATCATTCTTATGCAATTAAACATCTACTTTTTCTTTCCTTTTCATAATCATGTAATCATTTAACATCCATGTTCATAATCAGATTCAATCCAAACATTTATAAACGATATTCAAACGCATCAAATATCTCATATTAAAACACTAAATAAATCACGATTGGCTCGAATATAAATAAAATCTTTGAAAGGCATTAAATAATAATCCTTTTCTCCGTGAGTAGATTATAACTCCAGTTGTGTCTGCTCGAGCCTTAAACAATTGACACCAGACGACGTACAATCACACAAAATCCTGCAAATACAATCAGTTGATGGTGATCATTAAGGCATAAACTCATAGCCTCAAAACATAACTTCTATACACCAATGAGTCTTTGCAACCTCAAATAATGCACATAGCCAATTGAGACCAATATCATACAATGGGCCTCAAAACACAATTATAAATGGCTAAACAAGTTAACCATAGAATCTCTAGGAATTAATTTATAAAACTCTAACAAACCAAGCTCTTAGCTAACTGGAACACCCTGACCCTCGAAAGTTAATGGAAGCCCGGTCTTATGGAACTTCGATCAACCGCTCACAACTCGCACAAATATAAACCAAATGTCCTAGACACAATAATCAAGATTTAAGGCACACATGGGCATACACGGTGTATACTGCTCCAATCCTTGGGAAAAAGTGAAAACATGGTTTTGAGAATATAGCTCTCAAACGATCGGATGGAAGATAATCTTAGCACCACACGGACAAGAGGAAAGCACATTGTGCCCGGGTTGGATTACACTTTGGAAGCTCCAAATGATCAATATCCTACCGGGTTTAGATCAAACCCTAAGAGAGAGGAGAGAGCTCTAGGTGTTTAAGAAGAGAAAAATGGAAACCGAACTGAAATTTTCGTGTTTCAGTACTTATATATCGCATTACTGTTCACGGCGTCCGGACCTCGCTGCGGACGGGCTGCAGACGGAAGCTGCTGTCTGAGAGGCAGCCAGGTTCGTTCGGACGCAACTGCAGACGAGCTGCAGACGACACCTACTGCCAGGAAGATTTGACCTCGAAAATGATGGAATTGGAAAAAGTCATAAACTACAAAGTTGTATCATTTTGAGTTAGCTTTCCAATGACATAAATTTTGCCTCAATCAGAGTTCTGAGTAAAAAGTTATGATCATTTTAATCCAACAAGGTCATTCTGAAATTTGAGACTTGAGTGGAATCACCTCTTGAAACTTTTTCTGTGTGTTTTGTCCATTTTTCTTACTTTCAATTACTATCTTACTCATGGTTATTAATTCCACTAAGTCATTTACATAAACAAGTTAATAAAATCCTCTATTCATATCTCGGATATAACATAAAACATCTAAAATATAATAATAATTGAGTACATATATATACATTCCAGTCTCTCGTCTGTACTAATACACATACGTGCTCAACTATGTTATAAATATATCATATAATTCAGCTACACTCATATACAAGCATTCCTTCCCCTATGAGATCTAAGCAATAAAACATAAATCACATATGCAGCTAGCCATGAGAGTATACAGAGGTTCAGCCCGTAGCGAACTCGCAAGCATACTAACATGTCTATAAGAAAGTCCAATAAATCTCATCATATGCAACTAGCCGTAAAAATATACATATGTGCTTGTCCATGAAACCTCATATGCATATTAATACGTATATAACAAAGTCCAATAAATCATCATGTGAAACATCTCATAAATCAATCATAAAATCATCATACTCATCATATAATGTCTCTAGGCACACAGCTTTTTACAACCCCTATGGCGTGGGTTTACATATTTTTTGTCTTATCTTTGTTGCACACAGCTATTTACAACCCCTGTGGCGTGGGTTTACATGCTCTTTGTCTTTTACTCTGTTGCACACAGCTATTTACAACCCCTGTGGTGTGAGTTTACATGCACTCTTATGCTCTTCATACATATGTTCTGAAATAACATGCAACAATATTTGCCATACTCTTTTTCTCAATGTCAAAATTTAATAAAGCATCATAAAACTCATCATATCAATAAATTTTGCCATATTCATAAATCATCAATAAACCGTCAATAAATCATCATAAATCACTCATCAAAGGTTCATCAATCACATGAAAGTATTCGAAAGCATAAATCATAAATTATCGTAAAATATCATCGGTTCTCATCGGATTCTTTTAAATCTTATATATTCTTCTCAAAATCCTTAAAAACATTTATTTTGTTTGTGAGAGTATACAACTTCTAACCTTTGAAAACAAAACATAAACATTTTAAGGTGATATCATTCTCAATAAAGTATAAATACTTACAATTCCGCTGATTGTTGACATTCTAGCCCAAATACTCTAGCAATGCCTGCTGCATATGCAGTGCGATCTCATCAAATAACTCTATACATCCCTAATTCAAAACTCCCAATACCCATGATACTTAAAAATACAAGATCAACCATGTAGACCATGAGCAACCACTATAGTATTCTAGGTTTCCAAATAGCATAAAAAATGAGTCTATTTAATTAACCCCATAGCAGTTATACTAGGTTAACCTCATAAAACCCCAAAAAGGCACTATAGAAAAAATCTAGTTTTAAGGCTCTTTACCTCAAATATG
Source organism: Betula pendula (assembly GCA_900184695.1). Taxonomy (NCBI): domain Eukaryota; kingdom Viridiplantae; phylum Streptophyta; class Magnoliopsida; order Fagales; family Betulaceae; genus Betula; species Betula pendula. Next base: position 173,608 of record FXXK01001396.1, read on the forward strand.
AAGATCCGGAGTTTGTACGCAGAACTTCAACTTGATGTAGATTGCGCAACCAATAAGACTCCTAAGGAATTAACTATCCATAAGCATATACATTCAGGAATATAGCCTAGCATTAGAAAATTAGGGGTTTCGAGAATTTACCTCCCGAAATGGCGGTAGAACAACTTTCGACACCGGGATCACGATTCTGGTGTTAGGAAATGGTATTAGAACCTCCAGATCAATAGCACGTAGGTTTTGGACAAAACCTAGGAGAGAGAATGGAGAGAATGGCG